>JACEGR010003839.1:0-97372 GCA_014170235.1 Listronotus bonariensis | reverse complement strand
CTTAAAAAGCGAAGTTAATCCCATACTTTCGTATGAGTTGATCTACCACTTAACCTGATAATGATGTTTGCGCTCTCCTTGACGCTAAAAACCGACAATCACTGAATCACCGACGAATCATTCGCCAAGCCATTGAAATGACGTGAATTCTGTCTACGTCCACGTCCGCGCTATGTGGCAGGGTATGCGGCGTGGAGCGGCTCGGCGAATTGTTGCAAGTCTTGACGCGGCTTAATATCGCGTGGATGATTAAAAAAAGGAATGTGTCACAAATCATTAAATTTATTGTTTGTATAATTATAAACTTGCAAGAAAGTTGTTTTAAAATGTTTTCCGAGTGTCAATAGTCGTAGAAAAAAAAGTATAGAACGCAACTTGCACGGAATGCTCATTTCCTCTCGGTATGACTTACAACACTCGATTGCGGCTCATGCTACAAAATGTAAAACTTTTGGGAAATAAGTAAAATTCCGGGCTCACATAATATAATATCTTTCTAACAACTGCGCAAAAGCAGATACTACGAACGAAAGCACATAGACGAAGCGACAGCGAAGCAGTACTTTTGAATGAACTGTCTTAGAGAAGTAAAAACACTATGTATTTGATTGCACATATTTTATGCCGATTATCATCGACTAACCCTCGTTTTTGCATTGTGTTTATTTTTTCTGCATTTTTGGTTTCTATAGATTGGGATAAAGGTATTATAAATGTTCAGCGAAACAAAAAGTTAAACAGGTAATGCGTAAACAGCAGATACTCTAACGCAATGTCGTCATGTAAATATTTTGAAGAGGATGACTAATCGTGCTTGCTTTGTTATTGCTTTACTGGCCGATATACCTTAAAATTTAGCTGATATAATATACCCTGTATATCCCTTTTCCCAGAAGGTATAAAATAATATAAAACAGTTAAACAATATCAGACACCACCCTGATTTTGCTATAATTTCTTGCATACTGTAGTTTTTCAGGCGCTGGTCATTCGATTTTTTTTTGTCGGCAATTCTGGATAATCACCATGCAACTTAAAAAGCAAAACAAGTAATGGCTCACTTTATTTCCCCTTTTCTAAAAAGCATTATATACTAAATTGGCACACACTAATTGCAAACACATTTAAAATCCTGTTTTTTATTTATTTTACATATTATTATTATTATTAATAAATTTCATAGCTTTACTGTTAGTCATTGCTAACGCAAAAGCCATGGCTACTGCGATTGAAACTGAAACTTTAAAATTTTATTGAAATGCTGTCCAACATAATTTTAAAAACCGGGTTTTAATATGTGTGCCAATTTAGGTTTAAATCCAGAGTTGTATACAAAAAATGGAGAAATATAATAAAAATCATAAAGTTTTATAATGGATTTCTGAAGAACCAAAAGACTAAAACTTCTTTCAGATTCGCGATCGTCCTAACCAAAATAACTCCATATGCAAAATATCATTAAAATAAGTGGCATTGTATTTGATAAGTAAACTTTAACCCATAAAATTTTTCCTTAAATTTTAGGGTAAATATAGAGCAACTGAAATCACAAGAAAACTATACAAAAACAACTCATCAGGGGAAGATTCTTTCCTGTTACAAGATTTTTGGGTTAGTGTCCTTAATGAGGATGTATCTGAGATAACATATGGTACATTAGTAATAACAGTGGTCATTTTATTCACCTTAAGATCTTTGATATTCTTTAGATTTTGTGTCAAGGCATCGACAAATTTGCACAATAGTATGTTTGACACAATAGTGCGTACAGCAATGAGATTTTTAATGTCAATCCAACCGGAAGAATTTTAAACAGATTTTCTAGTGACATGAACCAAGTTGATGAATATTTACCAGTAGTACTATCAGAAACCTTACAGGTAGTTTTATTACTTTTTAAAACCTTTTCTTAGCATCAAAAGTCTTATAAGAGCCTGTTTTTAGATCGGCCTGATGGGAGCAGCTATAACAATAGTTGTGGCAACAGTATTGCCCTACATTTTGTTACCTACTGGAATTATTTTGGTTATATTTTATTTTCTTAGGGTTGTTTTTATTGCGACAACTAGAGATATAAAGAGATTTGAGGCACTAAGTAAGTAGTTAGTGTATTTAAAATTATTGTTACTTTTTACTTTAATATGGTAAAGAAACTTTTGGTTTTTAGCGTTTACATTATTATTTTTATGTTTAAAATATTTTAACTTTTAAAACGTTGTATAGTATAATAAAAAAGTAAAAGTCGCCCATCTGAATTAACAGGGCAGTATGACCTTATATAACATTTTTTGCCGGCCATGTACATTTAATTTACTGGCATTGCCAACACTCTTTAATAGCAAGGCATTGGCAAAAAGGTATCAAAAAGACACGAAAGTGGGTAATTGGCCGTTATTGGGCCACGAGTTGCAGATAATGTGATGGCATCCGTCATTAATAAGATATGATGAAAAATGCGTTTAGGATGATGGCATCCATCATAAATAAGTTATGCCAAAAAATGCGTTTAGGATAATGGCATCCATCATTATTAACTTATTGGCAAAAAGATAACCAAAAGACACGAAAGTGAGCAATTGGCTGTTATTGGGCCACGTGTTGCAGGTAGTGTGATGACATCCATCATTAATAAGTTATGATAAAAAAATGCGCTTAGGATAATGGCATTTATCCTTAAATAAGTATTGCATGTTTTATAAGTTGAATGTCCCAAAAGTTAAATAACATATTTAGTATTTTGCAATTGAAAAAAAAATAAAAATAGAAAAAGTCAGGAAAACTTTATCATTAAAAAATTACATAATATATTTTTAATACAGTAACAATAAACCATTAAAAATTAAAGGTTTGTAATAAAATTTAAAAAAAGATAGTAAATCAAAAGAAAACACTTTCAAATATTAGGTATTCAAGGGACACGTACACTCAATTTTCACATCCAAAACATAAGGAGGAATATTTTAAAGGAGTTAAATGTCAAAAAAAACTATTAAATATATATAATATTTTTTTATTAACAAGTCTTTAACACTTTTAATAAGGCAACTCCCTTATTTCATATAATTTTTTTTTAAGTAACTACAAACTAAAAAGGTTTTAAACAAAATGTTTACAGCTCCCAACAGTCTACTTGAATAACACGCCTTCTCGACTAGCCATCAACAATTAATCACACAACACACACTAATTAGGTAAGTGAAATATACTTAATTATGTCAATTAAAAAACTCTTTTCTTTAAAAAAGAAATTAAAAAGCTAGAAAACCACATAGAAAATAATTGCACAAAGCGGTCAAACAAAAGCAATTTTTCTTCATCTGTCAAAATCATCAAATCTTGTAAGCAAGCGGAAATTTGAATTCGTCACTTTGGGTCGAAATTAACCTAGCTAATTTTACCATCATTTTATTTTTATTCTCTTAAAAATACATATATAAACATTTTGTTTGACTTAATTTTTATTTTCAAAATTTGTCAACAATAAAATGTTATGAAAAGGCCATTTCCTTTTAATTATGTAAAAAACATGAAATAATGTTGTCTAGCTGCCATTATAGATAAAACAGATCAAAAAAATTGTTCTTAATGTTAGTTAAATACCAATGTTAATAATATGGTTTAAAAAGTATGAATATGGGTTAAAGGTTTGCCTTCAAAAATCCAATATTTATTTGCCTGCAACAAAAAGGCATGCTTTATTTAATCAGGATTGGTATGCCGCCATTTTTGTATGCTTGCCGGCAATTCGCCCGCATGTAAAATTTAGTGGCAATTGAGTGTTTATTTAGGATTGACTTTTTAATGCGTATTAGATTTTGTCATAATATTGCCACCAATTGCCAATGCTTTACCATCAATGCCAATATGAAAAATGTATATTGCCGGCAAATAGTGCTTGCTGGGACACATTTAAAAATAATAAAGATTAAAGTGATTGAGACAAGTTTGCTCAACTACGTTTTAAAATAAATTTCATTAACCAGACAAAATTCATTAAAAAAATGTAGTTTTCCTCATTTGTAGCAAGGAGTCCAGTATACTCACACCTCACAGCTTCTCTTCAGGGACTTACTACAATAAGAGCTTCTGGAGCACAAGATTTACTAAGACATGAATTTGATGACCTTCAAAACGCATATAATTCAGCCTATTTTATGTTTCTTGCAGCCAACAGAACATTTGGTTTTTGGCTGGATATGCATTCTGTCGTCTTTGTCGTTTTAGTTACGTTTAGTTTTCTGGTCATCAGTAATGGTAAGAAAATAAAATTAGTGTAAAAATAATTATTGCTTAAAAATATTTCATCAATTTTGTTCTTAAATTAAAGTTTCATCGGATTATTTTTGGCAAAAGCTCTTAAAAAATGGTGGTCTTTTTATTATTTTATTATTAATTAACAGGATAGTGTTACCGAGTCAACCCGTATTTTACATTTAAAAACTTTCTTTTATTTTATTAATAAAATAAACTTTGAACAAATACTGAGACACTCCGCACATGGATCGGTGAAACAGCGACCTACTAGAGAGATTCGACGAGCTTTCGCCAGTATGTACGCATATATTCGTGTTTAAAGTGGCGACAACCGTACAGATATCACCTTAATTTTCCATTTAAACATTTTAATATCTCAAATAAGTTTCAATTTTTGTTTGTACCCTAAAGGGACTTCATTTATGAATCCAACTTACTCATACTGGCGCTAGGTCAGCTGCTCATTATACTTTCTTATTAAATATAAAACTTACTTTTATAAAATTATTTTTGTAACTTAAATTTAAATTACTTGATACCTGACGGTTTAAATATTCTGTACCTTTTAAAGTGTAACTTAATAAATTTTCAATTTAATAACTTTCTTCTAAATTCAGTATACTTCAATTTATAAATTTAATGATAAATAGATTTTTCATAATCTATAGTATCCTCACTGGTTATCAGTTTAACAATTAATATTTTTTGGGTTATTATTTCATGTAAATTGCTTTATTTTTTGATATTGATATGTATTTCTTTTTGTATAGGATAAATTTATTTCCTTCTAAATTTCTCGAACTTATTTGTCAAGTTACATTTAGTTATCTCACAAACTTCTAGTTTTTAATAAGCTTTATATTTCTAAATTAGAAATTTAATTATCTCTCTCTATCTTTGTTTAATTTAAGTAAGGATACAGAACTTCACATGTGTAATTGTTAATTTCTCTTTTGTTAAATTTATTTAATTTCTTATTGACTTTCAATAACAAAACTTATTACTAAATATATAATACATTTCACTTTTCTTTATTCATGGGAATAAAGATATATTTGTAATTCTTTTAATATTAAATTAATATCTTCTAAATAAACCAGTTAAGTTTATTTTTGACTTTTATTACTTTGTCTTTGTTTGGTGTATTTCCTTTGAACTCCTATAGTTCTGGCGCCCATTGTTTGTACTTACATAAAAAGTCCGATTATTCAAAATATCTGATTTAACATCAGCTAGCCGAGTGAACTCACCCCAAATAAAAATAATAAAGATTTCCTAGATACCATCCATCAAAATAAAAAAAACAAACAAACATTTAAAAACAAACCAAACAATAAACATTTTTATTTATTTTTTTAATATTTTTATTATATCACAAATGTAATGTTAAACAAATCCATCTTTGGTACAAATATTTCTTAACGTAATTTTTTCGTGTAAAAACCAGACACAATCACAATATGAATTACACACTGTAAACAAAATACAAAACGGTTCTGTATTGCATTTGTTTACCAAAGGACGCGGATTGCTGAGATCCGGTACGCTAATATGCCTACGTGCTACCAATGCCTATAAAAATTGCTTTTTCGTCGCTGTTTTGCCGACCTATGTGCGGAAAGCCCTACACTATATGAATTTTAGTGTTTTGAACACTGGTAGGTAGGTATAGACAAAAAAGAATGCATATTCACCTCCTATGATCCTATTCGTGGAAAGTAGGCGATGTAAACCAATAGAACATTTTATCGTATTTGTTTTGATAGTAGAGGGTCAAAAGGTAGCCTGCAAAATAGTGTTTTCAGTTATTGCAAATTAAAAATTGAAGTTTGTTGCCTTAAGCATTATTATTCTGGATTCAAAGCTGATCTTGATACGTATCTTCACGCGCGGACTAGAATTTTGAACAACATACTAAAAACAATGTTATTATTTGCTAGATTAAAGCAGTGGTTTTGAATGCACTTTATAGATACCATCTAGTTGGCAGAGCGTATTTTTAATTTATTAACCATACTGATTCTTACTATACAATTTTTATTGTAATTGTTAACTTCTCTTTTATCAAGAATGGTGACAATTTTTTTATTGAACATTGTAATATAGTGTTTTTGTTATTCGACTTTGTTAAAACTTTTTTTTCTCGTAGATACATTTGGTGGGAACGTTGGTTTAGCTATTACTCAAGCCATAACCCTGACAGGTTTATTCCAGGTTGGGATAAGACAATGGAGCGAAATGGAAAATACAATGACATGTGTGGAAAGAATAAAAGAATATTCAGAACTACCGAAGGAAAATGACACCCCAATTAAAACTATTACAGATAGTTTTTCACAACAGGGAATAATAGAATTTAAACAACTTTCTCTACGATATGCTCCTGATCTTCCGTATGTATTAAAAGATCTAACATTTACTATAAAAAGCCAAGAAAAAGTTGGTATTGTCGGCAGAACTGGTGCAGGAAAATCTTCCTTGATAGCTGCCTTGTTCCGGTTAGTAGAAACGGAAGGAAAACTATTAATTGATGGTGTTGATACCAAAATAGTATCTTTGAAAACACTTCGATCAAGTATATCAATAATTCCCCAAGAACCAGTGTTGTTTTCTGGGACTATGAAGAAAAATCTGGATCCTTTTGACGAGTATAGTGATGAGGTACAGTATAACTTAATTTAATAATGCGATAAAATATTTTATACACGATGTCGTTAAAAGATGCAAACATTTTTTTACCACAAACTCCTGAAGCTAAAATATGACGATTTAACACAACTTACCTTTGTCCAAAAGTATATGATTTCGGAGATACAGAGATATAGATGTAAAATTTATTCTTATTATAGTTCTTCTAATTATCCTTTTTAATAATAGGTGTAATATCACACTATTTGGCTAGAGGGGGTTTTGGGAGGTAATAAATTAAAATCTGCTATCAATTTTAATATAAACCACAAAGGGCACCACCTGCAGTATCTTGCACAAAATAACTGTTTTAAGTCACCGTTTATGTAATGTTTTGATAAAAATGTATGTTTTTTTAGGTATTTTTTTTTTAAAGATATACTTGTTATAACTTAATTTAACAGCCCTTTTTGGGTTATCGGAATTTAAAAAAAATACCTTCTGTATGACCAGATCTAAGCTAAACAATATTATTAACAAATTTATTTATGAAAATCTTAGACCAAAATTATTTTGATTCCCTGTATTTCCAAAATCATCCTTTCGGATTAGGGTAAGTTACGTTAGATTTTTATATTTTAGCTTCAGGAGTTTGTGGCATCATTTTTCCCGCTCCTTTTAAAGACACCCTGTATATTCTACAAAGTCTCCGGAAATACAACAATAAGAATAAAAGGTATGGCGGAACACCTTAAATAGTTATTTTTGTACCAAAGGCGTAAAATAGCACTTTTACGCCCGCGGCGGAAAGTTGCTCTGCGAGGGCAACAATTAGCTATGGGCGTAAAGTGCTTTACGCCAGAGGTGCAAACATTATTTTTTGTAAGACTAAAATTAATATACACGCATTCTCTGTAGTTAGTAGAAAATTTCCCAGCTTTTAATGTTTTAAATTGTAATCAGTATACTTTAAACATATGTTTAATTAAATTAATTGTTGTTTTACCAAAAAGAATGGAGCATTATTTAATTTTTTTATTGTTTTATAAATTTATAAAAGCGGGCGTTGGATCATATTAGGTTTGTTCCAGCAGGTTGTCAGAAATGTTTGCAACCGTTTGGATTCTGCGCACGTCAAATTTGTCGTTTCAGCACTGCCATGTTTGTAACATAATACAATTGTTTGTTGTTCCACCAGTAGTTTTAAAATGTTGGAAACATGTTGGAAACTGTTTAAAAAGTTTGCAAACTTTCTTCAAACATTACTTGACATTTTTAACATAACCTTCTTGTATTGACGTATAAGCAGTATGCACAAAGCAGGTTTAAACTCAGTTCTACTGAACTGGGGTCAGGCCTTTGAACTTTCCGTAAAATCTTAATTTCTTGACGCAGTACTTAATATTAGATTTGAACTGACTTAAACTAGTTTTGTCATCTGGGCCTAAAGTGTTTAGTTTACAGAATTGTATAAATTTAGAATTATTTAATTTATTTTAATCTTTTATTTAAATAATTAATTTTAGTGTCTTTAAGTTCTTTACTACTCGCGCTCAAATCAAGCATTTAGAACTTTTCATACATCCTGAAGTAAAAGCATTCACAGAAAATTCATCATTCTTCACCTTGAAAAACCCTTGTTTGAGTTACTATAGTTCTGATCTTTGTACTCTTCATTTCGAGACAAAAGATTTTGTCGTAGTGTAACCATAATTACGTTTTATTATTAATAAAGGTAATAAAACAACACTAGGTGTTTTTATACGAGGTATTTCGGAGGAATATCTTCGATTGCTTAAGTCGACCTAGCTCTGTAAGTCCTAATGCTTTTTGTTTTAGGTTCTATGGAATGCCCTTGAAGAAGTGGAGCTTAAACAGGCAGTCTCAAATCTACCACAAGGCTTAGACAGCAAAATGTCAGAAGGTGGTTCAAACTTTAGCGTTGGACAAAGACAGCTGGTGTGTCTAGCTCGTGCAATTATTAGAAATAACAAAATTCTTGTTTTGGATGAGGCAACAGCTAATGTTGATCCACATAATGATAGTCTTATTCAGACAACAATTAGAAAAAGTTCGTAGATTGCACAGTACTTACTATTGCACATAGACTTCATACAATTATGGATTCAGATAGAGTGATGGTCATGGATGCTGGCAAAGTAGTAGAATTTGGACAACCTTATGATTTACTGCAAAATACTGCAGGAATATTTTATGAATTGGTGCAGCAAACTGGAAGTACAATGGCCGAGAATCTTATGTCAATTGCCGAACGTGCTAAAAAAAAATCTTGCGAATGAAATTAACTAACATCAGCTCTATTTTTAAAATCTAGATCTGACCTAAAGCAGTGTTAGGAAAGTAGCAAAAATTGTAATTTTTATATTATGTAAACAAATAAAAAATAAATTTAGTTTCTATTTTTTTACATGCCATTATGGACGAAGGTAAATGACCAAACACCGAAATTAAATAGTTTTTCGTTTTAGGGTCGTGAATTTATGACCGAAATCGCGTTCTGTTCATTTTAAAAGCAACCACAACGCGTTCTGTTCATTTGAAGAACGACCATAAAACAATTAATTATTTATTAAAAGATACCACATATTTAAACACCTTAAAATATAGTGAAAGCGTCATATATTTTGAAAATAATTACATAACTTAAGATTTAGTTAACATAAGACAGAATATAGTTCAAAAGTTGGAAATATTCTTAACTAACTAGAAGTAACCAGAACTTTTTCTAACCAAAAGAAAGAGCACACTTTAGAGTTTTTTTAAATCTATGTTTTAAAAATTATATCGTCTAAGTGACGGCCGTTAGCAGCAACACACACGAAGGCGTTCCTAGAACTTCCGCATAACTTTTATCACCATGTCTTAAGAAAAAGCACAGTTTCATCTCGTATCGATGTCCTAACTTATTGAAGTCAAGAACCCGTTGCCTTTAAGTTGGCAACCCATTTTTAAATTGTTTTCCGGTCTGGAACAGACGCATTCGGAGGCAAAAAGAGCGTACAAAATTCTCTTTTCATCGCAGTGACAGATTCGCCATTTTTGAATAATGGTTCAATAACAAATCCACGTTGCACACCAGACCAAGACATAGAGCCGAGTAACAAACCTTATTGATAGCCCAAGCGAATGTGACCATCCCCACCAATGTCCAACCCCTATTACCGATGTTCTAGCCTGATAAAATGTGGGAGTTCATTTTGCCACACCCTGTATTACACGATCGACTTGGTGTCACTTTTGACCCCTCCATAACCCAAAACCTATTTAACGTAAATACATGTAAACGTGTGTTTATTTATATCCATAAGGATAAATTATAGTTATAGTTATAATGATATGAAGGTCCAAAAGTCGTCAATTTTCCACTGACTGACTGACGTATTATAGATCAAAGACCTAGCCCATTTCTAGATGATCTGAAAAGATAATATTTGAAATTCAGCTCGGTAATTGTGTGTAACCGTAAAAAAATATCTTTAAAAAATATGGGGGACCCATACAAAAAACGTTTTTTTTTAATTGTAGCGTTTGAACCGTTACAAGTAGAAATTTGAAACCATTCTGACATGTGTATTATTATATTTGTTATATAACAGAAATATAAAAATAAAATTAAGTCAAAAAAAGTGAAGTCCCCATACCAAAAACGTGTAATACGCGCTAAACAACCGGCCAGCGGCGGCGCGCGGACTTCTGCACATATATACAGAAGTTAATCTACATACAAAACGCAGGAAAAAATATTAAACCTAAATACCTGCCTAGTTTCCTTTACAAAAAGTAATGATATCCCAACAAAAAAAAACAAATGTAGAATAGGTGAGCCACCAACTTTAATACGAAAATTACGCTTTGTTGAGGGCTTCGCCGCAAAAAAAGGAGTTTTTAATGAGTGCAAAGTTCTGTAAAAATTCCAAATATGTACAAGATACCGCAGGTAGCGCCGTCTATAGTACGCAATAAAATTGGTAACAGATTTTAATTTATTACTTCCCAAAACCCCTCTAGAGTAACATTGTGATAATACACCTATTATTGATAAAATTATCTATGAAAAACTAAAACCAGAATAAATTCATGACACCTTATAAATCCGAAATTATCCACTTTTGGACTAGGGTAAGTGGGATTAGATCATCATTTTTAGCCTAAGGAATTTGTAATAGCATTTTTTTAACCTTGTAGAGACATCCTATATATTTTTGTTACGCCACTGGCTCTGTGATTAAACTACATAACTAATAATAATTTTATTTCCCCGGAATTTGTTGTTGACATCTACATCAAAACGCTGAATAATCAATTCTATTTGTTTTGTTTATTTTAAGTTTGCACGAATAGTGATATCTATTATGACGTTCCCGATGACGTAGAATTGAGAAATTTCGAGGATTTCATAATTAAATTTTAGTTAAACGGCACATGTGCTCGCGCAATAGATCTTCTTGCCGGGTTAGTTGTATAATATATTGTTTTTAAACCAGCCAGAAATTTATAACAAAACACAATTAATTATTAAAAAGGTAAGATGTAATTAAAACTGTACTTATTTTAATCTTAGAAATAAAAGGACGGTGTAAACATCAGATGTTTTTTGTGACAAGGTTGAGACGTCGAATGCTAGAGTTTGGGTAAAGCGCAAGTGTCGCACAGTGGTATCAATTGCCAAAACAGACGCGCAAAATTGTGTTGTTAAAAGATAAATTAACATAGTTTTATATTCCTAAATTAGAGAGAAAAGTTTATCTGAATACAAAACTAGTAAATTTTATTTAAATTGCAGTAGTTTTACTGTAAGGATCTGTAAATCGAATTAAACTGACTAAAATTAACAAAAAATGCTTTTTATTTTTCATCAAGAATTTGAGGCGATACGAGAGTAGGAACTTTAAGTTATTGAGTTATTTTAATTTTATTGTGATTTATTTAAACAACTTTGCATTTAGGTTTTTAATAAGACTATTATTTTTATAAACATATCTTCTAAATTGCACCTCCTCGGGGCTACCTTCATCATATTTATCCCCTTTCCCATTTAAAAAAAAATGACAACAATGAGGTAATTTATTACAAAATTAACAACGTATACAGGGTGTCCAGTAACTCAACCGACAAAATTTAGGAGGTAATTCTACAATGAAAATTAGAAAAAAAAGCTTTATATATACATATTCCCTCAACAGCCGCGCGGCATATATTGTGCCCTCTTGTTTTACGTCTGGGTAATGTCAGCCAGACGGGACATACAACTAAACGTGGGTTTCGAACCACGGATGTCCTATTTACGACAACCCAAGACCGGGCCCCCAACCAGGAAAGGTCGTTTTCATCCCTAATATTCAACTGGTTGGGGTCCGCAAGTCTGCGATTGCGTTGGTTTTCTTATAATAACTATTATTTATAATTGAAGAATTTTAAAAAATTTAGGGGGACGCCTTCTATGCATCAAAAGACATTTTTTGGCATACAAAATAAATTACCAGTATCGTCCATAAGAGGTTTAAAGTAACCATTTTTTTCTTTTGAAAAAATGGTACACCACTGTATTTTTAGAAATAAAAAATATATATATATATATATATATATATATATATATATATATATATATATATATATATATATATATATATATATATATATATATATAATATATAATAAAAAGTTATATATATATATATATATATATATATATATATATATATATATATATATATATTTTTTAATGTACGGTTTTTGCGTAAATATATATAAACCATTTCTCGGCATGCTTGAATCCCTATCTACTTAACGAATAAAAAATAAAGGTAATTTTTAATGTAGAATTTTATAAAACCGATACGAAATGACCATGTAGTAAACTAAAAAAGTCAACAGATCAATTTTTTACAAGGTAAATCGGAATGTTGAAAAAATATATATTTTGTTTTCTTGAGAAATGCAATGCCGGACCATTATTTTCTTAAAACATATTTACCTAAACGCCATATGGACGACACTGGTAAGAATTTTTTGCTTGTATGCCTAAAAATGTTTTCAAATGCAATTTTTTTATTGTGACTTACTATTACATAATGTAAAATCACTCTAATACTCTTTTACATTTAGGTTTTTTGGCGGTGTAAAAATTCGAATTTTGCTTTAATTACCTTTTAAATTGATCCCTTTGTGTGGTACAAATTAAGAATGTGAAGTATTACCCGAAGTTTAAATGATAATAAAATTAACAATGAAAAAGAGTAAGTAAAATAAATAATACGTATCTACCGTTAGATAATAAAACGGTTTATTTTAAATTTTAGGATATTTCGCGTAAAGCAATAACTTTACTGTTAGCTATGTTAATTTGTATAATCCAAATAATAATTAAAAATGGAGGCTTATGAGAGCGTTGAAGACATCGCAAATGACATAAGAGAGCATCCCTATAAGAAGGCTAATTATTTGTCAAGACTTTTTTACGTAAGTAACTGATACAATTTGTTTAAATATCACGTGAAATAACATTATATACAGGTGTTAGAGAAATAATTTTCATAACTTCAAGAGGAGATTCCTTGCACTATTCTAAGCTATATAACATAATTCCGAAAATAAGTCATTTCGGAGAAAACAAAATGTTGAACTTATTTCTTTTTAGACGTAAATTAATTAATTTTGCCTCTTAGATATTTAAAATAATATTCCTGATAGCGTAAAATAAATTAATACATCATATTAATTAATTATTATTTTTTAAAAGATTTTTCTTGCTTATTAAATACAATTTTCTTGAGAAAACAGGCAAACAAAATAAAAGAAGAATTTTTGTGCTTCCATTGTCTTTATTAATTTATTTTTCTCGAAATTCGATTTGGGCAGTACTACCTCCGTCCATTCTCAAGTGTAAGCTGTTTACACTTGAGGACAGAGATAGTACTGCCTGTAAAACCTTTCAAGACATTTATTTTTTTGTCCGTGACCCTGATTATACTTATGTTTTGCATAATCCATAATAAAAGAAGTGTTTGCAAGACAGTTCATAGAACATTTTACTTTGGTTTAATAAATACACACAACACCAAAAGTCTTGGACCCCTGTATATATTGGTTATAAAGAATTCTACATGTTTTTTAGTATCAGATAAAAATGATTCTTCTATTTACGAAATAAAAAAGATCACATACTTATTTGGATATAAGAGTTTTTGTGGTTTTTTCTGAAAATTTGAATTTGTTTAGTAACTTTTATTAAGTTTATTTGCATTTTTAAATACGCAAAGTTTACATTGGTTCTAACTGAAAATGCCAGGACGTAAAATTTCAGCCACTATAAATTTTCCAAGATCTTCTGTGAGTCGAATCATCACCAGGTATCAAAAACTGGAAATGTGGAAAGATTTCCTCGTAGTGGACGGCCACGTGTTTCTACCGAAAAAAGGACAGAAATGTTATCCAATTTACCCGCCAAAATCGGAACAAAACGGCCCCAGCCTTTAGGGATCATTTCCGAGGTACGTTCAACCACGTAATTTCCACCAATATTATTCGCAGAAGACTTCACAGCGCAAATTTACGGAACAGAAGATTTTTAAAGGTACCTCTTTTATTGCCTCGACATCGTGCTGCCCGCCACCAGTGGGCGAGAAACCATAGGGAATCGCTTTTAGCCCAGTGGGAAAGAGTCCTTTTCTCTGACGAATCAGGATTCGGTCTGGTCAGTGATGACCATCGTCAAAGGGCATGGAGAGAGCCAGGGCATCAGTCAAGACTCAATTATCCTCGTGAAGTCGTTCCCTATAAAGGGGAATAGTAATGTTCTGGGGAATAATGTACAACCGTCGAACCCCATTAATTCGCATACAACAAAATATGACTAGCGAAATTTACATGGAAAATGTTATTAGGCCAATTGTCATTTCCCTCTGCCATGAAACTGGAGAGAATTTCATTTTCATGGATGAGAACGCCAGACCACATCGAGGCAGAAGAGTTCAGGAGCTTCTTAGCGCTGAAAAAATCAACAGATTAGAGTGGCCAACTAATTCCCCAGACATAAATCCAATTGATAATCTGTGGGATATTGTTTCCAGAGCTATTCACAATAGCAATCCACCATCTAGAACCGAAGAAGGAACTTGCGGTAGCCGCCGTAGAAGAATGGAACCGCATATCGCAGGAATTAATTAATACAGGGTCCGGCAAAATGAACAACCCATTTTAAATTGCTTATAAAAATTTATTAACTTTAAAAACAAAACAAAGGAACATGTATTCTTAAACAAGAAAGATGGGAGTTTATTATGCTTTGAATATGGTGTGCCGCAAATGACCGCCACCCTCTTCAATACATTCTTCTAACTGGTTCATAAATTTTCTCATTACATTTTGAAGAACTTGCCTAGAAATAGTGTGGATTTCATTGGCAATATTTGTTTTTAGCTCCCTTACATTTCTAGGTTTATTGGCAAACACTTTATGTTTTAAATAGCCCCAGAGAAAATAATCTGGTGCTGAAAGGTCGGGCGATCTTGCTGGCCAAGGAATGGTACCATTCTTAGAAATCAGTCTGTTTGGAAAGGATTGTCGCAAAATATCCATGCTTATTCTTGCCGTATGGCTTGTTGCGCCATCCTGTTGAAACCAGTAATGTCCAATTTCATTTTGAATTTGCGGTAAGAAGAATATCTGCAACATTTGAACATAGCGTGCGGCAGTAACTGTTACTGTCTGACCATTTTCCTCAAAAAATAAGGTCCGATTATCCTAGACGAGGAGATGGCGCACCATACAGTTACTTTGGGACAATGTAATGGACGCTGATGAATTTCGCGTGGATTCTCTTGAGCCCAGTAACGACAATTCTGTTTATTTACATCTCCGTTTAAATAAAAGTGGGCCTCATCGCTCATAAACATATTGTTTTCAATACCTTGATAATTGGTACGAAGAAGGCGACAGAACTCAAGTCTATTAATCTTATCCTGATGATTTATTTCTTGAACAATTGCGATCTTGTATGGGTGAAAATTCATTTTTTTAACATTCTTCGTGTACTTCGCTCAGATAAATTTAAAACAGTAGCATGTTTAACAACAGATTTTGGGACTAGCGATAATTGCATTTCTAACTCTGTCTTCGTTCAGTGCATTGCAGGCAGATCTTGGCCGCCCACTTGACTTCTTGTCTAAAACGGATCCTCCTGTCCTCCATTTACGAATCCAAACTGTAATGGTCTTCCGCTGCGGACACTGTCGGTCATTAAATTGACGTCGAAAACACCTTTGAACGGCTATAATGGAATTATATTCAATAAATTTTTTGACACAAAAAATGCGATGTTCTGTTAACCAACGCGGCATTTTGACAACTGTCAACAATTTTAATAAACTCTCCAAAGCCTACTTTTCCAAATAAAGAATATCGCCATAGTGAATACTCGATACATTTTTTTATATTAAAGAAAGAAAATAGGTAATACATTTTGCCGGACCCTGTAGTTTAATCATTTCCATGCCTAGACGTGTAAACTCATAACTCAAAAGTAGGGTAGGGCCCACAAAGTATTAGCTGTAATTTCTTTTTTGTTTTGTCATACAGGTAATTTTTGTTGCAATAAACGTTACTTATAAATGAACAATGTTTTTTATTTTCTTTTTGGTATCTCTTTTATTTTAGCCACATACATGAACTCAAAATATTTTTTTAACTAAATTAAAATCAATATGGACAACACTTTAAATTAGTTCTTTTAAATTTTTCTAAATAAATTAGAAGTATAAAAATGCTAGGGAGTCCAAGACTTTTGGCGTTGTGTGTATTGTGTAAAAATCTTCCTATATTTTAATGTATAACCATAAGCAGTGGTTTCCTTAAAGCTGAATTAGAAGAAGAATAATAATTTTTCTTAACATATTTTCAAAACTTTGTATTACAATTTACGATAGTGAAAAGTTGCAAGTTTATTATTTAATTTCCTCGCATCCTCCTACATTTATGAGGCCATACCTTTACAGTGTTATTTTTTAAAAAAGGCATTGTAAAAACTATTTCCTTTTAACCCTTAAGTACTATAGTGCAATTTTCAATTATTATTACTATAGGGAGTCTCAGGAACTCCTGCTTAAAGACACTTAAACAAAAAATAAATATAAAAAAAACAATTTTTCAATATGGTTTTATTTACTTGGCATTAAACCGAATGACATATTAGTAAAATAATAAAAAAACCTTTTTAATTATTTATTTTTTATAATTTATTTAAAAAAATAAAAATCATCAATATTTTTTTCTAATGACTAAGGTGTCAAACAATTAAAAAAAATGTAGAAAAACATTTTCTTTCTTCACATATGAAAACGTGCAATGCAAGCTTCTAGTCAATTTTTTTGGAATACAGAAAGTGTACTTTTTCGCCAGTTGGAAACGATTTTTACGATTCAAATCATTTTTAATTTGCCGACCCTCGTAAACTTTTTTTCTAGTTTCAAGTCATTTTTCTTCGCCGACATAGATTGTTTGCTGTCTTTTTCATGATTCGATAAAGCGGCATGATCTTCCTCTAAATCGCTGGCATTTTTATTTCTTTAAACCAATTTTCTAATGTACTTTCGTAATCTACTTCCCCAAATCTAACTTATTTTGATAAAGATTACACCTGAGACATTTTATACACCTAAATAAATAAAAATAACACAAAAAACAAAATGTAATAAACATTTTAAATTGTTACACTTAAACTATATATGGGTCTCCAAGACTCCCTAAAACTTTAAGCGAATATGTTAACCATGTTAACTACTTACACTGCACTGCCGACTGGAAAAGATTGCGTAAACTACTGCTAGGGAAAGGTACATGGAGGGTAGTAAGGATAAAACAAGCAGTATTTAAAATATTAAAAAAAAATCGAGAGATATATTTACTAACTTGCCATAAAGCAAATGTTTATAATTTTTTTACTCTTTTTAGATGGCTTTACCCACTACTTTACAAAGGATATTCCAAAGACCTAACAGAAGAGGATATTTTTCCAACATTAAAGCAACACGAATCAAGTGTACTGGGAAACAAGTTAGAAAAAGAATGGCAAAAACAGCTTGATAATAAAAAGCAAAAACCTTCATTATGGACATCTCTTTTAAAGGTTTTTGGACCTGAACTATTGTGGCTTGCTTTAGTGTTTGCTTTTATTGAACTAGTTCTAAGGTAAGGTTGTTTTAAATTATATTTATTGAATATTCCCTAGTTTTTTTCTTAAAACGCAACCTTAATTTACATAAAAGTCTCCTTTAGCCAATATCAAGATTTAGGTAGAAAAAAGGTTTATAAAATCTTATAAAAAACAACTGTTGGGTCATGGCACTTAACTCTATAAAAAGTCAATCGGCATTATTATAAGTTTATAAAGATGGTTTTCGCCTATGCAAAACTTTTTAAAAAATTTACGTGGTTACACACCTTTTTTTGATGTCACCACACATTCAAAAAAAAAACATTAATATTAACTTATTGATAGGAACCAAAATTGCAAAAATATGCAAACACTTTTTATCTGGAGAAAATTTCTGTTATCTTTTTTACTTTTTTACAGGCTAGTAAACGGAGCAAAATAAAAAGTGTTTTATTGTTTAAGAACTTCTTGTTTGGGCACCTTATAAAATGTAACGTAACCTCAAGGAAATAAACTTCTTAATAAGGAGCGCTCGATCCCATTTAAGCCTATGTTTACTAAATTTTGTGACGTAATCTTTTTCCGTAATTCTTTGTTTACAATCGTACTGGAAGGTTTTTCGCGATTTTTGTGTTATTTTTTGCTTTTTAGTCATTGGACTTTTATAAATGTTTAGTTTTTACTGTTTATGGGTAAATTGAGTAGCCGGTGATGGTACAATATAACGGACTTTTAACTACAGCTTTTACAGTTACCATTTTGATATAATTGCATTCTAGGCTTGCCAAAGAAACATTTCAGGTACGGATGAATTCAAAAATATAAACTTTTTATTAAATTTTTAATTTTTAATTTTCACCATTTACGATTTATTTGCCGACATTATCTCATTTTTTTAGTACCAAATTTACTAATAGATGGCACCACCAAATAACAAACCGATTTTTCTTACCGTATTCTTAATTTCTAGAAATCCGGCAGGTCATTAATACAATTAATATTATCTCTTTCCTTCTTTACAGCCATATAATAGTAAAAGAAAGAGTGATGTTTTATTTTTTCTACCTGTTACGGGGTTTTACGCTACAGAATATATTATGCAAAACAGTCACATTGGGGGTCAGGTTAGTTTTGGTTTTTCAGGACTTTTTTAATTTCTTATTAAAGTAAAAAAAAATAACCAACTAGAACTAACCATAATCCCCCAATGTGACAGTTTTGCATGATTATCTGTAGCGCTTCAAATCAAACGCGAAAATTATGCGTCTCTGTGCTTTTTACTGTAGTCTGTTTTGGTTAGGTACTTTAATTTAGGCTAATTATTTGATATAATTTATTTAATATACTAATTAACTCTTATAAAACTTTTTTTTGGCTTTCTTTTACCCACCCAGCATCCCTGTTTGCTCTCCCATCCCGTAATTTTCTTAATTCAAATTTAGAGTAATTTATGAATCATCCGCATTTTTTTTTAGTCACTAAAATACAGTAAATTATCTATTTAAATTAAAAAAATCAAAAATTCGGAGGTCGGTATATTGCACCAGACCCTGAGTAGCCATTTAGTACTGCAGTTACAGAGAATTTTAAAACCTGAAACCTGTAAACAGGGGCACTAACCTTTGGATATTTTTAAAGAAAATTTACGTTTAAATCGTTATTAAGGGTAAGATACCATTTTCTTAAAATGTATTTTTAAGTGATTTTATTTTATTTTACGCAAGTATTGCTTTATTTTGTCAGATAAAAAAATATTATGGCAAAAGGTGACGTCACAAACATAACCTATATTTTCGGACAAATATAAAAAATTGAGCGCTCTTATTAAAAAGTTTATACCCTTGCCCTCACCTGACTTTTTTTTCTGGTTTGGTCCCCTAAACAAAATGCATAATTATTTCTTCTTGTTTGGTACTCTAAAGGTGTGCGTATAATTTAATAATATAGACAGACATATTCATTCTAAAGATTACACGAGCATTGCAATGCGAATTACCCAAATTCGAATTTAAATAAAACGCATGTGTAAAGACTCCTTAATCACTGTCAGTCTTATTGCATTACAATAGTTCTGTTTACTGAGTATAGGTGGGGCGTCATAGTTAGTTCTGGTTAGTTAAATATTTTTTTAATTCACCCTTTATAAATCCACTTAAGAAATATATTCCCACCTTTAAGGTTCCAAACAAGAAGAAATAATTATGCATTTTTTCGAGGTGACCAAACAAGAAAAAAAAGAGTCGGGTCAGGTAAAATTTTATTAGATGCCGAAACAAGAAGTTTCCAAACCAAATAAAAGCTGTACCCTAAATTTACCGGTTAACCACCAATACGCTTTTTAAAAGCGAAGCATAGAGTCTAAGGGTGTGTTTATGTCGGAGCGACGAGGAACGAGGTTAGCGGCGCGACTCAACAAAATCACCTTTATGGTATAGTAACATAAGGATCCTTCGGTCGAGCTGCTTACCTCACTCAAAACTTCTCCGACATAAACACAGCCTAAGAATTCAAAATCTGTGAAAAGCTTAATTTCTCCAGTTTTCTCTACTATTAAATGTTTAAAAGAAATAATAATTAATTGTTTTAAAGTTAAAATACTCGTATAATTGTTACCCTATTGCCATACTTTTAGTAGGACATTAGAAGAAAAACTGCTTAAATGAGTAGTTTTTAAAAATTCAAAGTAAGAAAACCGATAGAACCAAATTTTAATTTTTACTGTCATATAAATGCAGTTTAAATAAAAAAATGCAAAAATGGCTAAAAATCGCCAAACATAAGAGTGTCTTTTGAACTTAAAACTCAAGCCGGATGGAGCAAAACGGACTTCGGATTTTCATTTTGTACTCCAAAAAACTGATTTGAAGAAACCTTAGAAAAATTCTAATGAGCTATAAATATTATTGGGAACGTCCTCTGCCTTTCAGTTTTTTATTTTTTCTTAAAATTAGAAATTAAAATACATATCTTGGTCATATGAGAAAAAATTATATGTTTGTAGAAATTTAAATTCTTCACAAAAAAGGTGTTTTATATATTTTTATAATGAATCTAACCCAAGATATTGAAGGACAAAGATGAAAAAAATTTAAGAAAAATAACATTTTTCTTTAAATTTTGTAATTTACTGAAAGAATAATTTATCATTGATAATTTATTTGATATTTGTAAATATAAAAAATCAAGGTCAAAACTTAAAGAATATTAAGAAAAATATTTTTTTGGTTTTAAATCTTGTTACTTACCTATAAAGTATAAGAGACCTTATTTGTAGAACGTTTAATTTAGAAATAGAAGAAACTCAATTGTCAATAATTATTTCTCATTAAGTTACAAAATTCTAAACAAAAAGTGTTTTTTCCTAAAACTTGTCGATCTTAGACCTTGAATACCTTTTTAATGGTTAGATTTAACAAAAAATATAAAAGGCCCTTTTGTTGAAAATTTACCTTCCTACAAATATATCAGCAAAGATGGTTTTTTATATAAGTAGAGACCCCTATAAATATTTTTTTAGGAATTTAAAAATTGTGGGCTTGCTGCAAAAACTTACTAGGTCAAAAATGTAAGTGACTGGAAATATAAAAAAATAAAAACTATTGCTTTTTAGATGATTCCATACAAAAATTATTTTATTGTCTCTGGAACATATTTTGGATGTTGTTAAAAAATGTTGGGTATGTATATAACTAATAATATACATTATTTGGATAAATAAAAAGTAAAAGCAAAAAAGTGACTTAGTGATTTTTGGCAGCAAGCTGACGAAATAATAAACTGAAAGGCGGAGGACGTTCCTATTAAAATTAAGAGCTCATACTTAGAGATAATTTTTTTAAGGTGTCTATCCAGTGCTGGATTAAGACTTCGTGATGCCCTTACGCACAAGACCCCTGTGGTGCCTCCTAGGCAAAACATTTATTGCCTTTTTGACGACCATTGAAAACAAAAATACAAATTTAATGACTTTATTTTACCAAAATTACCAAAAATTTTTGAAGAGCAAAAAAGGTCTTCACCTTTTTTAAAAACGAAAGTACAACACTCAAACGGACGTTTCTAATATTTTTCTTTCTCTTCCACTCTTTTGTGCCAATTTGTGGTGCCCCCAGAACGTGATGCCCTAAGAAATTGCCTAATTTGCTTATGGGGTTAGTCCGAAACTGTGTCTACCAACCAGTTTTTTAGATGACAAAAGGTTTGTTCCAGCAGGCTGTCAGAAATGTTTGCAAACCGTTCGGATTCTGCGCACGTCAAATTTGTCGTTCCAGCAGTGCCATGTTTCTAACATTATACAATTGTTTGTTGTTCCAGCAGTAGTTTTAAGATGTTGGAAACATGTTGGAAACTGTTTGAAAAGTTTGCAAACTTTCTTCAAACATTACTGACAATTTTTAACATAACCTTTCTTGTATTGACGTATAAGCAGTATGTACGCCTTGTTTATTTTTCGTTCCAGCAGAAAACTATTGCCAATATTTCTGACTAATATTTGTAACAGTTTCTGCGTTTTATAATTCTTGCTAACGTGTTTCCAACATTCTGCTGGAACAAACCTAAAATGAAAAATAAATAATAGTTTAAAAAACTAAAGAAACACGCTTTTATATGCAAACGAACTAAAAATTAGAAAATAATTTTTCATTACAAAGAGTTTGTCACTTCAGAGTAAAAAGCGTGGGGTGCATTTTACTATTTTTTCATAACTTTTCCCTCATAGATATTTGCAAATAGAATAATTATAACATTTAATATATTAAGCACCCCACGCTTTTATTCTGAAGTGACAAACTCTTTGTAATGAAAAATTATTTTCTAATTTTTAGTTCGGTTGCATATAAAAGCGTGTTTTTTAGTTTTTTTAACTATTATTTATTTTTCATTTTTTAGTTCGATATATCAATTAGTTTTCTGCGGTCATGTGATATTGAAATGTTTTACGAAATACAAAACCAAATTTTTAACTAAAGTTAAATATTTAAAAATAAATGCTCCAGTTTATTCACTAAAAATTTCTTCGCCATTTTGTCAAGAGTAGTATTAGGACACAGAGGATCTGTAAAGGAATTTATTTATCCTGGCGGTCCTAATCAGGATAACGGGATACTGTTTTTAAATTATTGCATTGTCATCGGTCCTTGATACGTGTGCAAAGTTTCAAAGAAATTGAATCGCTGGGAGTTGGTAAAAATTAGGCTCAAAGATTCCGTTACATAGATAGATAGATAGATAGATAGATAGATAGATAGATACAACCCAAGCTAATAAAAGCGTGTTAAAAAGTCTATTTTTACCCATTCTACGATAAAATATTATTGATTTCATTGTAGGTTGGCACAGCCCTTAATATTATCGCAACTTCTTAAATATTACGAACCGAATTCTACCATGACCAAAGGTGAAGCTTACCTCTACTCCGGCCTTATTACCTTATCACCTGCATTGGTAACGTTATTTCAACATAATTTTTGCTCTACCAGTTAATCTTGGGAGTTAAAATAAAAGTTGCAGCTTCATCGCTGGTATACCGAAAAGCTCTTAAATTGAGTAGATCGTCTCTAGCAGAAACCAACGTAGGTCAAATGGTGAATTTAATATCCAATGACGTAGCAAGATTTGATTCTTCGGTTAAACATATTCAAAGTCTTTGGTTGGCTCCACTTGAACTGATAATAATAATAGTTTTGCTATATTTTTATGTTGGACCTACTGGAATGACGGGGTGGTATTTTTAACCCTATTAATACCGTTACAAAGTAAGTTGATTTGTATTATTTTCGTGAAACGGTTTTTAAAAAGTTTTACTTTGGTTTTTTATCTCAATGTAAAAACTTTAAGATCAACTATTGCATCCGGTAATAGCATCCATATGTCTACTATAAGCGCTCCTATCGAAAAATATAGGGTGTAAGAATAGGCTTAAGTTAATCTTTTTCAAAATGGGTTTTTATATTATACAACGTGTCCAGGATAAGGAGGATATGCATCTTGAAATAGTAAGAGATACAACGTCGATTAAATAGAAACAAATTTGAAGTTTTATGTACCTAATAATATTCTGTTCAAAAAGTTTTAAAATTCCGAATCTTTTCGTAGATATCCGGAAAAAAACGAAAAATTGAAATTTGTTTTATTATTTTCCTGGTCTTATTTAAAATTGGATTTTAAAATAAAGAACACTTTTGCATTGTCACTTTTTCTGCTCCATCCAATGGTAAAGTTTTATTTAAAATACGACGTTTTGTTTTTATAGGACCATCATTAACTTTCTTTTTTAATACGGTCACGATATTTTAATATCAGAATTTAAAAGCCGATTTTATTACAAATTCAATGATGTATCGCACATTGGGATTTAATCTTAATGTGGACCAGTATTTTTAGAAATTTGAAAAAATAAATTAACTCTGAATTTTAAATTAATAAATTACTTTAATAAACCAAGTATAACTTAAAAAACCCCTTACCATTACTAACTTACATTTTTAAATACGGTCCTGATTGATTTGATTTATTTCGAATTCACATTATGGTTTAACCGTCATACGGACCCGTATTTTACAGAATTCGTTAAAAATATTAAACACTACATTTTAAACTAATACCTTAGTCTAGTTAAATACCTAATAACTTAAAAATGCACAAATAATAAATAATCAAATAATTTACCCATACAATAAAAAAATTTAACTTAATTTAGCTGTTTTTTTTTTTAAGGAAATGTAATAACAAGCCAAACATCTTTAATAATTTTTAGTTGTAATTAATTTATCTAAAATATTTAAGGAGACTTGGAAACAAATAATTAAGTTGATAGTAAATAGTTTGTTTAACTTAACATTGACGATATGATGCTAAGATCCTTAATCTGCGCAAATGCAAAACAACTTAGAAAGCGTTTGCATGATGATGCAAATTAATCATCATACCATTATACCGTCAATGTTGAGTAAAAATTATCTACTATCAATTTAGTTATTTGTTTCTAATTAAAGGCTTTTTGATATTTTAGATAAATTACAACTAAAAATTATCAAAGAAGTTTGTCGTTAGATTTTCCTGAATAGAAAAAAGCTAAAACAAGTTCCGTATAAAAATTGTTATTGTATAAGTAAGTCATTTGATCATTTATTATTTGTGCATTTTTAAGTTATAAGGTTTTTTACTAAACGAAGGTATTCGTTTAAAATGTAGTGTTTACTATTTTACCGAATTCTGTAAAAACAGATCCGTATTACGGTTAAACCACAATGTAAATTCGAAATAAAATTGCCATTGAAATTTTGATATTAAAATTTCAGGACCGTATTTAAAAACGTAGGTTAGTAATGAAGAGGTGGATTTTGTTGAGTTATGCTTAGTTTATTAACGTAATTTATTAATTTAAAAACGTAAAGTTAATTTTTTTAATTTCTAAAAATAAAGGTCTGTATTAAGATTAAATTTTAATGTATCATACATCATTGAATTTGTATTAAAATCAGCTTTAAAATTCTAATATTAGAATATCAGAATCGTATTTAAAAAAATTAAGTCGATGATGGTTCTACGAAAACAAAACGTCGTATATTAAATAAAACTTCACCATTGGATAGACTAAAAGTGGCAATAAAAGTTTATTTAAAATTTGATTATAAATACGACCAGGAAAAAAATAAAACAAATTTTAAATCTTTCGGTTAGTTCTGGTTAGTTCGGATATCTCCGGAAATATTTGGAATTTTAAAACTTTTTAAACAGCATATTATTAGGCACATAAAACCTCACCTTTGGTCCCATTATGACTCGACTTCGTATCTCTTCCTATTTGCAAGATGCCCATACCAACCTCCTATATCTTGGACACGTTGTATAAACGCATTAAAAACTTAAAATGTACAAAAAAAACAAATGGTTTTTTTTGGGTCTAAGGTTTAATTCAATTTGTTATCAAGGTAAGGATGTATGGTAATACAAATAGTAGATAACATTTACATTTTTTGTGGTTGTTATAATTGCTAGTTTTAAACAAATAAATTTGAATTAACTTAAAAAAATATCTAAATTTGGCCAATATGCCCTTTGTTACTAATGATCTGGCCTAGACCTAGAAATGCAGGGTTTCTTTCCACTTACTTTTACTATTACTTGTACATTATTAATGTATACGGGGTGTTTTATTTTAGATGGTTTTTCGGAGTTAATAATATACCAAATTGGAGTAGTTCAACTAAAAAAAAATAGGTTTAATTTTTTTGTCATTTTTCTGTCTTTCTGGCTTTTCCATAAAAATAATAATTGCTAGTTCTAAACAAATAAATTTGAATTACCTTAAAAAAATACCTAAATTTGGCAAATATGCCCTTTGTTACTAATGATCTGGCCTAGACCTAGAAATGCAGGGTTTTCCACTTGCTTTCACTATCACTTGTACATTATTTAAGTATACGAGGTGTTTTATTTTAGATGGTTTTTCGAAGTTAATAATATACCAAATTGGGGTAGTTCAACTAAAAAGTTGGAATTAATTTCTGTGTCATTTTCTTTCTGGCTTTTCCATAAAAATAGGCCATATTTATATAAAATGCTAATTTTTAGTAAACCATAAAGTAGTACCATAAATAACTTTTAAAAGCCCAAAAGGGGGTTTATAATAAATATAAATTAAAGTATACAGGGTGTTCCATAAGGAAAACACATAAGTTGGGTAATTTTGTCAGAAACTGCCCAACATGAGAAACAACTAATATCACCTAAATATTTTACGCGAAAAGCTACATAATTACCCTATTTAAGGTTTTATTTATAGCGTTAATAGCGAACAACTTTAAGAAAGTTGTAAAAATACACAAAAACTGAAAATCACCATGTACCTCCGAGATAGATAGCAATTTCCATAAACTGTTTTTACGACAGTTATTTTTCAAAAAAATATATTAAACGTCTCATCTCACATTTTTGATATTTCTTACGGTTTTGGATTCTTTGTAAAACCATCGAATATAATACATCCTGTACAGGGTGGCTCGAATTCGACGCTCATCATTGGGATTTCGGAAACCGTAAGAGATACAGGATCGGTTAAATGAAGGCAAAGTTGCGCAATTTGATGCTCAATAAAATGCCGTTTTGCGTTTTAAAAAATTCCGAGTACTTCCGAAGATATTCGAAAAAAAACCGGAATTTTCAATTTTGGTTTCTATTGTTTCCTGGCTATATTTGTTAAGATAACTCAAAATGAAAAACACGTTTTCATGGCCACTTTTTCTGCTCTATAATTCAGTGTGATTAAATATTGAATCTGACGTTTCGGCTTCTGGCGACCATCATCAACTTAATTTTTTTAAATACGGACCTGATATTTTTTTCAATTTAATTAAATTCTTTCATCACTCTTAAAACACTATATATCGCCACTTTGATATTTGCCGACGTTTCGTACAGAAAATTCCATCACCAGAATATTGCATATTTATTTCACCATAATACGGCCCTGAACTACATTTTTAGGTAAGAAGGTAAAAAAAAGAATAAACTTATTACATATTCGTAATCTTTTTATTGCAACTCATTGATATCTAACAGCGGAAATTACTTTATTAACCGAAAATTTCATGAATATTAGACATAAGATACAAAAAGGTAGACAACAAATCAGCTTACATAAACAATTTGTAATACTATCTTGATGCCCATATTAAAAATAAACATAATTTAATCACTATTATAAGTGTTCAAAGAGATAACCTTCCGCCTCGATGCATTTTCTTGCTTTGCTTTGTATTTTTAATACAGCTCGATTAATTGTTCTCGCAGGAATGGCAGCGACTTCCCTTATCAAATTTTGTCGTAGTACTTAAAGGTCGTGAGGTGCATTTTTAAATAAACGGTTCTTAAGATATCCCCAAAGGAAATAATCTAGGGGACTAAGATCTGGGCTCCTAGCGGGCCATCTTGCAAAACCATTTATTAGGAAATATATGGTAAAGGAATTGAGCTACTTCCCTTCCATTGTGGGCAGGAGCTCCGTCTTGCTGCCACCATATTTCTTGAAATACTGCCAAAGGTTGATTATCTAGGGCGTCTAAGACATCATTCCTAATCAAATTTAGATATCGTTCGGAAGTTAAGGTCCCTTCGTAAACGAAAGGTCCAATAATTTTGTTCCTCCACATACCAATCCATACATTAAATGAAGTTCTCCCTTGAATTCGTACCTGCTGGTTAGTTTCTGTTAATAAAGTAATTTCCGCTGTTAGATATCAATGAGTTGCAATAAAACATTATGAATATGTAATAAGTTTATTCTTTTTTTTACCTTTTTACCTAAAAATGTAGTTCAGGGCCGTATTATGGTTAAATAAATATGCAATATTCTGGTGATGGAATTGTCTGTACGAAACGTCGGCAAATATCAAAGTGGCGATATATAGTGTTTTAAGAGTGATGAAAGGATTTAATTAAATTGAAAAAAATATCAGGTCCGTATTTAAAAAAATTAAGTTGATGATGGTCGCCAGAAGCCGAAACGTCAGATTCAATATTTAATCACACTGAATTATAGAGCAGAAAAAGTGGCCATGAAAACGTGTTTTTCATTTTGAAGTTATCTTAACAAATATAGCCAGGAAACAATAGAAACCAAAATTGAAAATTCCGGTTTTTTTCGAATATCTTCGGAAGTACTCGGAATTTTTTAAAACGCAAAACGGCATTTTATTGAGCATCAAATTGCGCAACTTTGCCTCCATTTAACCGATCCTGCATCTCTTACGGTTTCCGAAATCCCAATGATGAGCGTCGAATTCGAGCCACCCTGTACACAGTAATTAAATAAGGTATTTACTTGTAAACAAATAATTATTATAACTATTTCATTGTAACAAATTACTTTTTCCTTATTTTAGTGTGGTTAGCTAAAAATCATCGGTTCTTAGACTAAAAACAGCTTTAAGAACTGACGAGAGAATTCTGTCTTATGAATGAAATTGTATCCGGCATTCAAGTCATTAAGATGTATACCTGGGAAAACCATTTGCCAAGCTTGTGGAAATTGCTAGAAGGTAAAATAAAGCGGGAAAAATGTACGACCGGTGACAAAGATATACCAATCCATAGAACCCCACAAGTGAGATTTCAGCGTACCCTAAAAATTTTTAGTACTCTACCCTGACCAACAGATGGCGAAAGTAGTACGATGTCGCTTTGCTAATACGATTACCATCAGAAATTGATAGCAGTCGCTGACGAGCAGTCGGCCCGATCAGTTAGAGTGAGGATATACGCAAAATTTAATAAAAATAAAATCCCCGATAAATGGTAGTATCCATAAGATTAGATTTATATAAGATATATCAATGGGTTTTTGACAAACATCGTAAGCGACATTCGTCAGTTTTACGGGAAACGTTTTTTATTTTCATTGAGTTATTTTGAAAACAAAGTTGGTAATTTTTTTGTACATACATTAGTGCACGGCTTTATTTCAGATGAAGATATGTTCTATATTGGTTCGGCGGTTCATTTAATTAATGGTAGTTATTTGGGTACACGCCAAAAAATAAATTAAAAGTACCAAAAAACCAAAAAAAAAAAAATAAAGCAAGTAAATAGAGAACTAAAACTCGACGTTTTGGTGGCAAGTCTACCACCGTTGTCAAGATAAATTGAATAAAAATAAAAAATTTAAAAATGAACTTATTATTTAGGTTAAGAATTTTAAAATTTTTAGCTTTTTTTAGGAGATTCTGAAAGTTTTGACATGAAATGTTAAATATGTTTGTTTTTGTAATTCAAATTAAGAAGAAATCTAAAATAAAAACATTCAGATCTCGGTTTTTCTTTAAAAATAACGCGATGGGAAGAAAAATCGTTTCCCGTAAAATTGGCGAATGTCGCTTACGATGTTTTGTAAAAACGCATCGATATATCCTATTCTGAAATCATAAATTTAATAATCTTATGGATAATGGGTCCATTTATCGGGGATTTTATTTTTATTAAATTTTGCGTATATCCTCACTCTAACTGATCGGGCCGACTGCTCGTCAGCGACTGCTATCAATTTCTGATGGTAATCCTATTAGCAAAGCGACATCGTACTACTTTCGCCATCTGTTGGTCAGGGTAGGTACTAAAATTTCTAGGGTACGCTGAAATCTCACTTGTGGGGTTCTATGGATTGGTGGTCCTCACGACAAAAAGAAACTTTAGATCAGGTAAACTAAAAACGAGATCGGCTTTAAATATTTTGCATTTACGAGTAAATAAGCATGATGGTTTATTACAAACAATATTTTTAGGCATCACATTACTTCTAAAAATGATCGGTATTCTTTTTCGTATTTAACGAGCTTTAATATGTCAATTTTAGTACATCTATTCAACTCTTTGTTGAGGCTGTTGTAATGTATGTTTTGTGATACTGTTCTAACTAGGACTCCTAAATGTAATACCATTTTCTGATATTACTTTTAACATTTTTTTTTCTATTAAAGTCTAATTTTTAATAAGTTTTTATTTGAACTGGTCTTTTGTTACTTATGTTAGAGATTAAAGAAAATATGCAGCTTTTTTGGACTATTTTTTAATTATTATAGAGATCAGACAGCCAGACAGTCTCGATGCTGGTTAGCATCATCATCAGAGCTAAAAACAATAATTACTGTAAATTTGTTGTAACAAAAGACAACATTTTCGTATTAACAGTTTACACCTTTAAATATTTTATACACCACATTCAAATTGTTTCACGTACTTAGCACAGAATTTGTTTCCGATTTAAGCTTTTTTGCTTGCGTTCAGCTTGCTTTTACCAGCATCACAACTTTTAAGCCTAAAATGGCTTAGTTAGTATTTTTAACTGTACATAATTATTTTTTGTTATATAATAACACTTTTTGTTGCAGATCCATGTACAATCAAAGCCCTGTTTTAAAAATAATATCTTCTTTTAAAATTTGCTTTAGGTTCAATAAATATTTTCCTTTTCCTTCTAAAATTTCTGTGAAATAAACCTTTTTTCACGTTCGACCTTTTAGACACGTATGCCAATAGAAACTAATTTTTATTATTTTAAAATAATTAAACCAGGTAGAATATTTTATTAAAATTTGAAAATTTACCTGGATAAAGTACGTAGAATAGTCCCTATCTATATTATTTTTAATATGACCCGTTTTAGTTAAAGTCGGTATCAATAACATGTAATTGCAGTCACTACACCAACATTAGAATTCGTTACACATAATATCTAGTTTTTTTTTAAATAAAATTTTAATACATTATACAACTTTATTTCAATGGAGCATTAAGAAACATATTATAATAAAACCTAATAGTCTCACTTCCTAACTTAGTGTTCCTACATAATTTTCTTGTGACATCTTTAAGTGCACTATAAAAAAAAAATTGTTGTTTAAAAATAATTAGCATTTGCTCTAAATATATTAAATATTTTTATTGTTTTAGAAAAGAAATGCAACAAATTCAAAAATTTTCTTACATAAGAGCTACAGTTTTATCATTCCATCTGTTCGTTATCAAATTGGCAATATACCTGTGCGTTTTGGTTTATGTTCTTTCTGGAAATATTGTTAATGCTCAGTATGTTTATATCATAACATCATTTTATTCCATAATACGACAAAACCTTACCAAAAGATTTCCTGAAGCCTATACCACAATATCAGAGGCTCATATTTCTGTAAAGAGAATAGAATCATTTTTAATGAGAGAAGAAATAGACTTTGGCACCAGTTATAACGAAGAAGAGTATGAATCGATAGATCTTATAACACTGAAGAATGTGTCTGTAAAATGGAATCCAAATTTAAAAGACTACTCTTTAGAAAACCTAATACTTAATATTACCTTAAACGAGTTAGTGGTAATTATTGGTCCCGTGGGCAGTGGCAAAACTACCCTTTTAAATACGTTTTTAAAAGAACTTCCACCCTTAACAGGTAAAGTTGAAATAAATGGTAAGGTATCTTTTGCCTCACAGGAACCATGGCTATTCATGGGTAGCATAAGAGAAAATATACTGTTTGGCCAACCATTTAATAAAAAAGATATGAAGAAGTTATTAATGTATGTGCATTGAACATAGATTTAACGCATTTTCCATTTGGAGACAAAACGTTAGTCGGAGAGCGTGGTGTGACACTTAGTGGAGGCCAAAAGGCACGTATTAATCTGGCTAGAGCAATTTATAGGGATGCAGACATATATTTATTGGACGATCCTCTGTCAGCTGTTGATGCGCATGTGGGAAAACACATATTTGAAAAATGCATCCAAGAATATCTTAAGGACAAATGTGTTGTTTTAGTAACGCATCAGTTACAATATCTTAAAAATGTTACAAAAATATATCTAATGAACAGTGGTCGTATAGAATATTCTGGAAGTTTTGACGAAATTCAGAAATCTGGAAAAGAATACGCAAAGCTTTTACTTGAACTTAATAATAAGCCAGAAGAAGAAATTACTACTAATGAAGAAAAATCAAAAGAAGAAAAGAGAAAGTCTAAAGAGAAAAGTGGCCCAGTACAAAATATTAATAGAGCTGAAAACAAACCTGGGCCTAAAATTATTAAAGAAGCTAAAGCTATAGGTAATGTGTCTCTGGATGTCTACAATACATATTTTAGTAAGGGTGGCCACTGGTGTAAAATTTGGTTAATTTTCTTACTATTCATTGGAGGCCAAGCATTAAGCAGCCTATCGGATTATTATCTAACATGGTGGTAAGTTTAATGTAGGTTTTTATTACTGGCTTAAAAGGGAAACCAAATTTTTGTCATTTCTCATTTTAATTTGTATAATTTATTTGTATTTCAAATCCAATCCTGGTTGGACTACTTTTTTTATGTCTGTTTATTCAACAGACATAAAAAAAAATATTGCAAACAGAGTCAGATTTGGTAAAAATGCCACTGCATCTCTTACAACTCTTGGCATTATTGATTTCGTTGAAAAAGATCTTTTGCCTTATTTATTATTCTTCGCTTACTTCTTTTTTTATTGCTGTGCCACATGAATACTTTTATGGGTATTTTTCGACTTATGCTCCGATTTGGCCACTATAATTTTTCTTCATTAGTATTATGCATCCCTTACCGGGGAGGGGGGTCAACTTCCTTTTCAATTTAAAAGCCTTACTTAAAGTTTTTCGTTTTTTAATTTTTAGATTGTGTTGACTTTAATACTTACTTTTCTCTTCTCCTCAAAATCTTTAAATATTTATTGTCCGTGTTAACAAACTTTCTCTCACCCTACTTAGGGCACCCTTAGATGGTCAATAATATTATGACAATATTTAAATTGATAAATAATATTGAAGGTGTAAGGGGTTTAGTAAAACAGTTTTATTGAGAATAATGTTATTTAAGACAATAAAATGAGCCCGTTAATATAATAAAAAGTTGTTGACAGTATTAACACGTGTGCAAGATATCTTGTAATATAATTTAAAAACATGTCCCGTTCCGCGAAATAGCTGTTTTTGGTTAGCTTTGGTTAGCTCTTGGTCGATACGGTTCATTGGCTTCTTTTTTATTTTATTCCTCGACCAAAGCAGTCGTGATTAAAAGCGGTAGATTTATCTTTTCCGACAGGATAATTTAAACTAACAGTTTTTCGATAATTAAGTAAATAAAATTGAAAGATATTGCCGTAATAATACTGACCGTCTGAAGGTTGTCAGTACCTAGATAAAAAATAAACTAAATGTGCAAGTATGTCTTACATTAGAAAAAAAGTTTTTTTATTCCTAATAGCTATTAAAAAGAAAACCTTAAACTGACCCTTAAAAGTGGCTGCATAAACCTAATGCATAGTATAAACTTTGCAGGATTAATGCGGAAGAAATACGAAATGCACAACAAGAAACGAATTTTATACCAGAAAATAAAAAGCTGCACAATAAAAGTTTATCTATTAGGAATACGCATGACATTTTTAATAAAAGAAATAACGAAAATAATATGACAAGTGAAGCAATAACATTATTTCAAGAATTTTGGATCTTTTACATGACGGAAGATATGTCATTATTAGTATACAGTTTTGTGTTACTAATTTTAGTGTTTGTAGCTTTAGCCAGGTCCATGGTGTTTTTTAATTTTTGCATAAAAGCCTCAATTAACTTGCACAACAGCATGTTTAATAAAATTGTATATGCGACCATGAGATTCTTTAACACAAATCCTTCGGGACGAATTCTAAATAGATTTTCAAATGATATGAATCAAGTTGATGAAGCATTACCTTCAACTATGATGGACTCACTACAAGTAAGATCTTAAGGCAAAGAAAAATTTAAGGCCGACCGCATACATCCTACTTTCCAATCACTGTCGGACACGATTATCAGAATGTTAATTGAGTTATAATATGTTAAGTTTTTTTTTCATCCTTTCGGGGTCATCCCACCCAGGTCCGACGACCGCCCCCCTAGGTGGTGCACTGCAGCCTGAAGGCCTATTGTACCTTGACCCCTACTCCTTCTCATTCACACACCATTCATTCCATAACTTGGATGGTTGTTGCTCGGTCCGCTTCCCCGAGCAGAAACACCGTGTGCCGCTGCCCAAAACACCGCTGTCGCCGGACACCCATCCAAATTATGGGCGCGCATTCTACTGCCTAACTCCGGAGATCGACGCTCGCCGGATACAACCGAAGCCGCCACAAGGCGCCTATATGTTAAGTTAGAACAAGAGCAAAAAGCTCTTTACCCAATTACCAGAGACCACTGTCCTAGTGGCTTTACTGCAAAGCGATCATGAGGACCAAAAGCAACTACTCCCCTGGCTATATGCTACACCGGGTATTGAATTACTTTGCCACAAAAGCACAAAAGTTCTTCATTCGCCATAGACAGAGGGTACTTGGCTGAACATAATAAGATGCGTGATGTGTTCTTCCGAGCACAGTGGACTCTACAAAAATCGGTCTGATGAGTCGCAGCAGTGACGAATGAGCCGAGGATGAGCTTTGGAAATGTATACGAACGACGTGACACAATCTCTACAGTCTTAACCTGGGGTTTGAGTAGATAGGATATCTGCCCGGCACCTTGCTGATGAGTCCCAGCCAGGACGAAACACGAGGACTGCAGTGAAGAGGCTTACGATCGATCAGTTGACAGTAGACTGCTCATTACAGAAGGGATCAGGCAATGCCGAATCTGCCATTCGCGACTTGAAAGGTCAAGGGTGCTGAGTAAATAGATGGCCCACGACGCTCAAATCCACGAACCTGAAGGTTTGCCTACCAGGAGATCTCACAAAACCACCATGCGATGGAACGGGTAGGACTGGAGGGATTATCTTACGTCGTTCGGATACACTTTTAAAGCTTATCCTCGGTTCTTTCGTCACTGGCTGCAACTCATTAAACCGACTTTCGTCTGCTTGGGCGAACACGTCACGCATCTGAGTTTTGGTATGTTTAACATGACTATTGTCCAATTAGTTATCGGATCGGAGGTATCCGTTGCAGTCATAAAAACTTAAAATCAGCAGACCTTCAGATAATTTTATCTGAGAATCGTATCCGATAATAGGATAAGAAAGTAGAAAGTGTGCCTAATGAGTTATTTAATGTTAAAAGCGATAGTCCATATTTATCAACCAAATTTATAGGGTCTGTTTTTTAGAACTGGTTGACAGGGCTTGCTACAACTATTGTAATAGCAACAGTTAATCCATGGATGTTAATAGTAACTGTCCTTATTTTAGTAGTATTTTACTTTTTTAAGATTATTTATATAGCCACAAGTAGGGATGTAAAACGCATAGAAGGTGTTAGTAAGTATTATTTTGAAGGTTCCTATAATTTGTTCATTTTTGTTTAAGAACAACACCTGAAAAAATATGTACATTTTCGAAATAGTCAATAGTTATGCATACAGGCTTTTTGAAGCAATACGCAATACAATACAGTTTTTGTTCAAATTAATAATTTCATTTTCTCTCACAACTAGTTTAAGAACAAAATAAAAAAATATTTTTTAGCAAGAAGTCCTATTTACTCTCACTTGGCTGCATCACTGCAAGGACTTACAACGATTCGAGCATTTGAAGCACAAGAAGTGCTTCAAAAAGAATTTGATAGCTATCAGGATAGAAACAGCTCTGCCTTGATACTATTCATCGCTCTCGGAAGATGTTTCGGATTGATGATTGACATACCATGCGTTATTTACATTTTTTGGTTACTATGAGCTTTTTATTTTTTAAAACAGGTAAGATTTTTGTACATATCTAAACTATCTAGTAAAGTTTGTAAATAGGTCGTAATTCTTCAAAACCTTCTTGGGCGATGGTTGCCAATGCGTGGAAAAGAAACACTTTAAAGTAAGAGAACATTTATTTATGTTTATATCGATCGAATAGGATTAAACATAGCCCTTAAAACAAAATATCTGTTATTTAAATTGTATACAAAAAATGGTAACAATAGACACCTGAAGTGGCAAAACACAAGTAAATGAATTATTTGGTTATTAAATATATAAACATATTTTTTTATTGCAACATATCACAACAAAAAATAATAATAATAATAATAATAAAATAAAATGAAATCGAACCAGAAAATAAAGTCTTCCATTAAGAAAATTAAATATTATTTTCGAAAAAAATACACAAAAAGGGTATTTTATTAATTTTTTTATTTCTGCTTAAATATCCCAAAAAGTTGTTGTTTTTGCAGACTTGTTTTTTGGTACATATTTTGCAGATTTTCTAAATCTTTTAATTTAACCTTTTGAAATTTCACGGTCATCTTAAAGTTAACTTTTGATGAAAACCAATTTCTATTTTGGTTGGTTAACTTAAATAATAGGTAATATTATTAAAACTAATGAGAATATTTACTAAATAAACGACCATTTTATAACCAAGTTTTATTACAAATTACTTTTTCCATAGAAATTGCTTATTACCAAATAGAAACTAAAAATTTTGCTTTGTTTAGGGTTTGTCTTATCTTGATGTGTAGTTATTTAAGTAGTTAACAAAAGCTAATATTTAAAAGAAAATAAAATAGAGGGTTAGCTGTTGTACACCACACCATAAATATAAAAGAAATAAATCCCTTGGATATCCAACAAGCCTTTTGGGTCTATTGGTAACACTCAACTGCCAAGTTGTGCCTTTTTATAAATGTCACTATTGGGCTTTTTTTCTGTATATGTCTTAATACCATTTCGGCGAACATTTTTTATATTTTTAAATTACAGGTATGCCGACTTCTTTATCATACATAATTAATAAATAGATCTTCGTAAATATTATTTGGAATTAACTCAAAATTATATTATTCATGAATAGAACCGATAAATTTTAAAACCTTTTAGATTAGACATTAACTGCTATTTAAGTTTTTTAAAACTGGCAAAATTTTATAGCAACCTTATGTTTTCTACTGATTATTGTCCCTATTATAAAATTGACTTATCAGACACCGCCATTTTTAAATAAATTTTGATTAAATAAGTGATTAAATCACTAGTACTGTTTACCAGTAAATAAATTTTGTCATCCAAACTTGTTATCAAAATTGATAAAAAATGTCAAATTTTATAGTCTAAGATTCGAATAGAAGCGACCGGCACCCATCTGTTAACAGAATAAAAACTATTATTATTATTATTAAACATAGCATTTAAATAAAGGTATTGCTATTTTTTCTCAATAAGTAAAGCCATTGAAAATTGTTTAAATTTAACATTTTGAAACATTACTACAAATCTTTTGACATATTCTGTATTATTTATCATATAACAAGTTTTATAAATATGCCTTACAATATATTTAAGAAAATACGGGTTGCCATTATACAGGGTCTGTCAAAAATTTGAGGGTTATTTTTTTAACATAAATGTAACCCCAACCATAATTTTTTAGGCAACCCTGTAACAATGGGGAAAAAAAGCACATGCTTTTGCTTATAAGTATAAAGTATAGATGATTAACTTCAAACGTATAGGTGCAAGAATTTCCTTATAGAATGATGCTGTTATCCAGTAGCATTACATTTCTATAAATAAATACTCGAACTTGTAACGACTTTATTTATACGTTTGAAGTAAATCATGTATACCTTATACTTATAAGCAAAAGCATTTGCTTCCTTATATTCATATGGCCCAATATCTTTGTTTAAATACTTTCTTTAATATTAAATAATTTTTGTCCAATAAACCGATGGGTGCAGGTCTCTTCTTATTCGGATCCTATACAACTATTATCAGTAACATTCTTTGTTGTTGGCTTGAATCTAAGTTTTTAGAAAATAATCTAGCAGTAAACCACTTGACAAATCGATTAAATATTCAAATATGATTTGCAAGATTGAAATTGGAAAATAGTTTTATGGACAATAATAGTAAAAACTCTTCGACCGCTTCGCGGTCTCGTGTTTTTATTGATTTGTTATACATTCAACTATTTTCCAAGAAAAATCTTGCTGAAAATGTGTTGGATCGTTTAATCAATCAAATTTATGTTAGCTTTCTATACAGCTTAATATTAAAAAAAAATCAACCTTTATTATATCCGGAAAAATAGGGTGTAAAGCTGGCGGACCGATCTCATTCATATATTCTCCGACTTATGGTTTTATTTTGTTGCCCACCGTTTGCACTGTGACAAACAATTTAAATAATTTCGTAAGTAGCAACAAATTTTTAAATCTAGTTTTACCTGGAAAAATCGGGTGTAAAGTTAGCGTAAACAGTAATAATTTTATAAAAATTTAAAAAAAAATCGGTTTTTCTGCAGCAATAAATCGACCCTATTTTATTTAATATATAACACATTTTTAACGTAATTTAACGAACAGTTGGATCTGTTACCAATTTCTCACGATTGGTTTAGGCAACAAAATCGTTTATTTGGCAACTATTTAGCAATTAAGAAGCAACAAATTCCGGGTTTTTTTCCAATTTCCTCCGATTTTTCATTGCCAACTTTATAGTTTTGAGATATCGGCAATAAGAATTTTATGTAAAATATCCTGTATAGTACCACAAATCTTTACTTAGCCTAAGTAATTATTTTTTTAAATAACCACCTAGTTGCTTTTATCTCATTATTTTTTTTATATAATTATTTGTAGATACATTGGGAGGATTTGTGGGCCTTTCAATTACCCAATCCTTAACACTAACGACAATGTTCCAAATGTGTGTTCGACAGCTTACTGATCTTGAAAATCAAATGACTTGTGTAGAACGGATCAAAGAATATGTTGATATCGTACCGGAATTTAATAGTGATGTAAAAGAACCACCCAAAAATTGGCCATCTGACGGTAGAATAACGTTTAAGGATTTAAGTTTAAGGTATGCTGCAGATCAGCAAAGAGTTCTTAAGAATTTAAACTTTAGCATTAAAAGCAAAGAAAAGTTGGTATTGTTGGTAGAACTGGAGCAGGAAAGTCTTCCATAATCACTGCACTATTCAGGCTAGCTGAAAATGAAGGGGTAATAACCATTGATGATGTAGATATTAGGACTGTAAGTTTGGAAAGGTTAAGATCTAGCATAGCTATAATTCCACAAGAACCTGTTTTGTTTACGGGGACACTAAGAAAAAATCTGGATCCGTTTGATGAATATGAGGACACGGTAAGCTTATCGTATTCCAATTTTGGTTTTAAAAGTTTAGAAATATGTTTAAATTTAATATTTAAAGTTGTCATTTAAAAAAACTTTAAGTCGCGAAAATGGGAAATTTAAATTAACAAATAACAATTTGGTAATACAAAACCTAATAACGAAGTTAATAAAAATATGTGCTTTTTAATATTACCAGAAAGCAAAAAAATATTGCTTAATTAGCTGACTTTTTATCAATGTTTTACCGTGTTAGTAGTTTTGTTTGATCCAGATATTACAGCTTTTTAACAGCCAGTACTCCGGAGGTATTCATAATAAAATTGTATAGATTTATCATAATATTGTTTACATTTTATTACCTTAAATATTTGGATCCTTTAGAAAATTATTTAGAATTAATTATTTAACTAAACCAAAAGTTAAAAGACTAAATTTTAATTGTACTAACAAATTTTAGTTATTATGGAATGCTTTAGAGGAAGTCGAACTAAAAGAAATTGTAACCGAATTAGCTCATGGTTTAGATAGCAAAATGTCAGAAGGAGGATCAAACTTTAGTGTAGGTCAAAGACAATTATTTTGTTTGGCCAGAGCGATAATAAAAAATAACAAAATACTTGTTTTGGATGAGGCAACTGCTAATGTAGATCCACGGACTGATGCACTGATTCAGACAACTATTCGAAAAAGTTTGCCGATTGCACAGTACTGACAATTGCTCACAGACTTCATACTATTATGGATTCAGATAAGGTTATTGTAATGGATGCAGGGGAAGTTATAGAATTTGGTTCACCATTTGAGTTATTGCAAAATACAGAAGGCGTGTTTACTGGCATGGTGGAACAAACGGGAAAAGCAATGGCGGAAAATATTTTACAAAGATCGGAAAAAGTATAATTAAAATGATTTAGACTGACGTAAAGAAAACATTTAAATTTTAAGAAACTATGGGATCTTTTAAATAATAAATAATAAAATATCAAAAGTGTTTTGATTAAATCTATATCATGTTTTTAAAGACATTATGAGATGTATCATGTTTTGCACACTATTTATTAAAAAGTAGTCAAATAGTGGCTTTTTTTCAGGCCAAGCAAAATCCGGCAATATATGTTCCCTCTAGCTCTTAACATAACACCTTTTATCTTTAAAAGAAGACTTATATTTTTATGGTTACCAGAAGACTTATGTATATGTGATTAGTGAGATATTAGAATAGTAATCATAATATAGAAAATTGTATATATTTTTAATATAAACTATTTACAATAATAATTCTTTTATTGAAGATATGCTCTATATTGTTTAGGCAGGTAAAATTTATTCAATGGTCTTTTTGTTGGGTACACGCTAGAAGTTTATCTAGAAAAAATCAGTTTGGTCCTGGTCCCGACGTATAGCGAGCTGACTCTGTTTAACCCTATTGACCCCTATAAATTGGCCGGTCGCCTAAAACAAAAAAAAAAAAAAAAAAAAAAAAAAAGAAATTCCAAAAATTCTATTTAAAAACTTTTAATTAGAATTTTTTTGTATTTTGGGGCGTTTTTCCTAATTTTGTTTTAGACGACCGGCCAGTTTATAGGGGTTAATAGGGCTCAACAGGGTCAGCTGCCGGGAACAGGACCAAAGCGGTCCATTCTTTCTAGACAGACTTTTGCCGCGTACCCAACAAAAAAAAAGACTATTTAATAATTATTTTAAGGTAGTTTTACCGATATCACAAGAGTCAAATGAGTACTTAAGGTAATTTGACTACCGTGGTATTTATATTTGGCAACGTTGCGTAAAAACAATAGAAATCATACGCAAAAATCTACTGCACAAGCATCTTTAAACAAATTATTGGTTTTAAATTGTTATGTTTATTTACTAATAAAATCTCTAAACCATTCCTATCATAACCCAAAAAAATATTTAATTGAAAAAGCAAAATAGTCACTGAAAAAAAATATAATAAATTTGTAGAACAAGGTCAAGTAGCACATAAATTTAAGGATAAACATAAAAAGTTTCTGTCACCTAGCCTGTCAAACTAACTTAAATATTGATACATATTATGGTCGTCGAATTGTTCACTTAAAAACACTCGGAAAAAAAACATGTTTTTAATTATTGCGAATATTTATTATCACTCATTGGATCTTGATTTGATAAACTTTTTCGGGCGCATCCTAACCTTTCGGCGGCGTTGCCATATGTCAGTCACATCGCATATTTTTTCAATTATTTATTAATTTCTTCTATCACAAGCTCTCAAGGTAGGATTTTAATTAACCAAAATGTTAAAAATTGTTTTTTCTTCCGTTGATACAACTTTTTCTAACATTTTTTTAAATCATGAGTACTTTAACATTGTAATGCACCCGTCTTGGATCTAACTACTGTGGGATATTGTGTGTTCAAGAGGCCTTTTGAGCATTGAAATATGTACTGCTTTTTGAGAGATCATTGCAGTAAACCGATGCCGGTCACAATTAATATTTGGATGGGTCAGGGCCGTATTAACTGTTTGAGGCGCCCTACGCTAAAATTCCCGGAGCGCCTATTTTCCACTAAAAAATTTTGTGGCGCGTATTTGCGTATTTTGAGTGCCAGGCGTCTTACTTCACCACCCGAAATATCATTTGATGACCAAAAAAAAAAAAGGTCATTCCCTCCTTTTTGCACCTATTTCATTTCAAAACACCTTATTCACAGAGAAATTAGCCACAAAAATCCCCACCCGACCTAAACTTTTTAAAAACTTCCCTGTCTAGCGCCTATTACTCCCCTGTTTGGCGCCTATTTTTTCATGGCGCCCTAGGCTGCCTAATGGTTAATACGGCACTAGGATGGGTGTCAATAAAATTACTTAGGCGTTAGTGGGAGTTTAAGGGTAAAAGTTATTTGTTGTTAGTATTAACTTTCGTGGTAGGAGTACCTCGTTATGCAAAAAGTCCCATGATATGCATATATCTGCGTGTTTCTATGTTAAAAACCGTTGACAAAACCAAAGTATAAAGTGGATTAAACAATACATCCTTAAGTCCGGCATCCACAGTACCTAGTACTTAAGCTGGTGGACTTACTGTTTTAATTATTTTTTTTTCAAATTCGTAATCAGTGTCCCAAAAAATTTCCGTATGGCAAAAATAATCAAAATCGTCGTGGTGTACGATATATAAGCAACTACCTTTTTTTTAATACAAATGTAACCATATTTTATCTATTAAAGGAATACATATACATATTATATAATACTAAAAAATTACCTTTTGCGATGAAAGTACAAAATAAATTTAAAAAATCATATAATAAAAAATCCAATATCTTTCTCATATCTATATTTTAATGCACACTTGACTATAAAATCGGCATAATATTTTTATTTTAAGCTTCTATAATCACGTTGGTTAATTTGGCGTTTTCAAGAAAAAAAATATATAATGTTTAAGATATGGATTTTTAGATTAGTGGTAATATCAACTTTTATTTGCAAAAAAAATTAAAATCTTCCATGTTGCCCTTTTGAGAAATACCCGGTAATATATATGTATATTTCTACTTTGCTTTGTTATCTGTTTTGTTCTACCATATCGTCAAAAAATTTTAAACCGAGATAAGGAATGTCCGAATAAAACTTTATCTCCAGTCAAGAGCATTTTTATTTATTTTTTTGCTATTAAATTTTCGAATTTATTTAGTAAGTATTTGTTTTGCTTTAGTACCTAGTGCAGTGTTAATGTTGTGAAGTTGTTTTGTGTACTTAAAATGCCCCGCTTAGCTAAAAATCATAAAGTTGCCCGTTCTACGGTTTGTTATACATGTTTCAATAAAGCACCAAGGGCAGTTAATATTAGCGCTCAAACTGAAATTTTAGTGAAACTGCTTTCACCTGATTTCGACTCCAAAAATTGGTGTACGCCAAATATACTATGTAAAAGCTGTTACATTAAATTAAAAACACAAAAATTACTGAAAATTATCGACTATAACAAACTAAAAATAAGACCAAAACGCGATTCAAAATGCAATTGCCAGATATGTCAAGTGTCCACACTGAGAACCTGCCCAAATCCAAAATCACAAAATCTGTTACCATTTTCATTTGTTATTCGAAAGAACCCTGTCGGAAGGCCTACAGCTAACGAAAAAACTTTGACAAAATCTATAAAGATTTGTAATAAATGCAACTGTAAACTCCATAGAGGTAAAACTCATAAATGTAATAAAACATCTAAAATAAAAAACACACTTCATTTGGTTGGTGAAGACACTAAACATAATATTGCAACTCAGATCTTGCATGAGGAACAACTCTCCCAAGGGCTCACTTCACTTAGTTTAAAAAAGAAAGAGGTAAAGACATGAAATTAAAAATAATTTATAAAAACGAAGCTTCCACACCGAAAGTACTAAATGTCGATACATTTGATGAAATTAGGCAAGACTGCAATTTATCTGTAACTGCAATGGAAAAAATTGCTAAGCATATTCGCAATGTAGATAAAAATTTGGTGGAAGGTACGCTGAAAAAAAAGGTTCTACATAAAACACACTTGCTTGATAATTTCTTTACATTAACAGAATTACCCGCTATCATATGTTCAAAAAATCAACACACACCATTTTTTGTACATTGTAATGATCTTCCAGCTCTCGTTACGTACATTTTAAACGCCAGAATTCTACAAGATGACTTCCACATTAAAATTGGGATAGATGGGGGTGAAAGCTCGTTAAAAATTTGCATGACTCTACTGCCTCTTAACGGCAATCAAGAAGCAAAGTATAAGTACTCAGGCATAAAAAATTATTCATTATTGGTCTTGGACCAAATTTCATGGAAATATATGAAAATGTAAAAACGCTCTTGGAAGAACTTAATCTGCAGGTAATATGTGGAGTATGTCCCTACACTTTTGCAGCTGATTTAAAGTTGATTATGGTGCTTCTTGGACTCCAAAGCAATGCCTCATCACACCCGTGCCCTTGGTGTAATATAAACGCAAAAGAGCTAAGCAATAAAGGGTCCCCAAGAACCATAAAAAACATTTCAAATCAGTTTAGACTATGGAAAACAGAAGCTAAGAGATATGGTAAGTTAACTATTATAATATAATACTTTTACTGTTAAAATTTCATATTAAATTTTTAAACCAAAATTGTTAAATAAGTTGTTATTAGGTACTTTATTTTAGAAAATTGCACTAACTTACCTTTAATAATCGGAGACGAAGACACCCCAGTACTAAACTACATACCCCCTCCAGAACTTCATATTCTTTTGGGAATTACGCAAAATATATTTGATAGCTTTAAATGTGAATATCCTGAGGTGGCGGAAAAATGGATTCAAAAATTGTCCCTTGGAGCTAATCAACATGGGAAGTTTAATGGAAATAGCGCCAGAAAACTTCTAAAGAAAGTAGATGTTTTGGAGTCGCTTTCAGCAGGTAAAATTAGGAAAATATATTTTCATAACAGATGAAAGAACTTGAAACATTGAATTCAAAAATATTAATATAATCTATATGTTTGAATAAATAAAAATTTTACTTTTAGGAAATAAATACGTGCCGGTGTTTTATGCATTTAACAAGGTGGTTAACGCATGTTTTGGATACACCCTCAACAATAATTATAAAATATATATTAACGAGTTTAGTTTAGAATTGAAAAAAATTAATATTCATCCAACACCCAAAATTCACGCTCTACAACAGCACGTACCAGAATTTATTGAGCAATATAAGCGACCACTGGGTTTCTTTTCCGAGCAGGCCTCGGAACAAGTACATTTTTCTTTTAAAATATTTGAAAAAACTTTAGAATAAACGTAAATCATTTCGAAAATTACAAAAAGAAAATACTTAGGTGTCTTTCCTCATACAATTCACAACATTTATAATAATATATAATTATTTTGTAAAATTATGTTTTTCCAGGAATTAAATTTTAGTTTATCTTTTAAGGAGTTTGTATTTTTGTTAAAGATTGTTTAATTTATACAAATAATTTTTATTTAGGTTTGTTTTATCGCCATTGTGATAAAGAATAATTTTATTTAATGTTTTCGTTTCTGTTATGTTGGTAAATAAATTATTATCAATAACACAGTACAGGCAAGTTTTTAATTCTTCAAAAAAGTTCCAAACAAATTATTTTGCAAATAAAAACCTTTGCATCCGAAAGTTAAAACTCCGTAATTATTTTGTATATTAAAAAAATACTTTTTCCACATATTTCAAAAAGGGCAACATAGAAGATTTTAATTTTTTTGCAAATAAAAGTTGATATTAATACTAATCTAAAATTCCATATCTTAAACATTATATATTTTTTTTTCTTGAAAACGCCAAATTAACCAACGTGTAATGAAACTATAATTGTCTTTGCTTTTATTTAACTTGCAATGTATGTTTGTATGTACGCCTGGAATCTTGCAACTTAATTTTAAAGTATTTATCTTTAACCGATTAAGTTAAAATTTAATATACACTTTAAGTTTGGATAACAATTCATAAATGGCTATGTGACATCATTCTAATCCCCAAGATGGCAGACTAGTTATTTTTAATGCACTTTAACAATGTGGGTATCAAATAAAAGGGCATGCCAAGAGTAACTCGAAAAATAAAGTAACATCTTTCTAAACAGGCATACATTTCTGTTTTTTTAGGCACATATTGCATATGCACTGCTCATGTGAGGTCATGGTTCTTGTGCTTCGAGGGTTTTTGGCTTACAGAGAAGGACCGTAAGGATTATAGTATAGTGACTTATTGTTCAAAAATGGCCCGATACTTCGGTTTTTGAGTAGAAGCAAATGCTTTATACAGTGAATAAAGTATGTCAACATTAGTAGATTTTTGAACAGACCCACCTCAAAAGTCCTGCTGGAACCCCCACCCCCCTCAAAGTTGGTTAAGGGATTGATATAGTTTTTTTCTAATATCTTCTAAACGGTAAATGATAAAAAACTGATTTTAGTGTCGTTAGATAAAGCACAAAATTCAGCAAAATAGTAATAATTAAAATTGTATCTTTGTTTATTACGTAAGAATCTCCAATATAGAAAAAGTTGGAGCGGAGCATCCACAAGGCATTTTTACGATATATCTTCCAAACCGTCTACCAAACAAAAAAATATATGACACAAAAAATTAAGGCCAAAGTTTTCCCTATCGAATGGTGTATAACACTATACTATTTTATTTTAAATTAAAGCTACCAGTGGCGAACAAAAGTAGCACTACACCAGTATAGTAGGTAGTTAAAATAAAATTATTAGAAAAAGTATTAGAAATTTTTAATGTTATACTTTTACTTTATTTTTTCAGAATATTTCTCACTTTAGCTATATTAATTGGTAATATTACCTTATAGTAACACTAAAAATTGTATTTTTGCTGATTTAGTAAAATTCTACAACAAAAAAAATGTTGGAGGGGAGCATCTACACGGCACTTTTACGATATATCTTCCAAACCATCCACCAAATAAAAAAAATATAGGATACAAAAAATAAAGGCCAAAGTTTTCCCTATCGAATGGAGTATTACAATATACTATTATCTTTAAAAAAAAGCTACCAGTGGCATACAAAAGTAGCACTACACCAGGATAGTATCTAAAAATGTAAATTTTTAATGTTATACTTTTAATTTTTTTTTAAATATTTTTTACTTTAGTTTTATTAATTTATAATTATTTCTAATTCTGCATACTAGTAATAATAAATAATCATATTACAGGGAAAAAAAAATTACCAGTACAAAAATCAAGACGTGTGGATTGAGTTTGGTACTGGTAAAAATGTAAGACATATTTCGTGTATCAAAATTGCTAAAAAAATCAATGAAAAAGTCTAGCCCTTTCTTTTTTCATTCACTTACCGGTTGCGATACCACGTCCTCCTTTTATGGAAAAGGAAAAAAAAGTGTTGGGAAGCTTGGGAATCTTTTCCGGAAGTTACAACTACTTTCATTGAGTTATTGCAGCATTCAAAAAAACCTTCATCTCGGCAATTAAGTGTGATCTCAAAATTCGTTTTAACCATTTACGATAAACACTCTGATAGTAGCAACATTGATATTTGTCAAATGCAACTTTTTGCCCAAAAAACCGAACGGTTGAGAATTTACCCCCAACAATGAATGCTTTAGCACTTCACATTAATCAATGCATTTATCAAGCAGGATTTGTTTGGGGTAATCTCTGCCAACCAGTGGTTGAACTTCCATGTCCATCTGAATGGGCATGGATTTTAGAGAATACTAAATGGACACCACTGTGGAACTCTTTAAAAAATGAAAAAATATCATCTGATACACTATTAAAATGTAAATGTGGCACAAATTGTAAATGTTTTTAAAAAAATTTAAAATGTACCAGGTTATGTTTGTGTGCGGAATGTTGTTATTAGGTATTTTAGGTTGTGTAATAATGTGTTTGTTTTTTATTGATGTTATATACAGTGTGTCCCAGGATAGATGTTACAAGAGGACAAATGGAACAAAAATTTTTAAATTTTAAAACGAAATTTTGGGCGACCGGTCGCATGGTCCAAAACTAAAAATACAATTGGTATTAAACAGGGCGAGTTAAAAAGTTGACAAAATTTTTTTTACTTAACGTGTTTAGCTTTAAATTTTGACATAAAATTTAGTTCTCTACCACATTTACCTATACAATTTTGTCCTATTTTTAAAAATAAAGGTACTTTATCCTTGGTCATTTTTCATATTTTTAGTTATAACTTACCCTGTATATTACCAATTGAAATCAAATTTTGTATTTATTAGTTTTGGACCATGCGACCAGTTTCCCAAAAGGACGATTAAATATTCCAAAATTTTTGGTGAATTTGTCCTCTTGTAACACCTATCCTGGGACACACTGTATAAGCCATATTTGTTGTTATCTTTATAATAAAAAGTTATTATAATACTGTTGTTATTTATTTAAAAATATAATGAATCAAATTATAAAACAAAAGAAATAAGTAAATAAAATGTAAAGTATAATTATTAATTCATAAATCTAAAGTGAAAAATAATCTTTTAAAATTAATAGAATAACATTAAATATTTCGATTTCTAGGTACTTTACTGGTGTAGTACTAATTTGGTACGCCACTGGTAGCTTTATTTTAAAAGATAATAGTCTAAATGATAACTTTGTGGTTTGTCGTTTATGTTGTTTATTTTTTTTTTTGTTAATGGTTTGAAAGATATATGGTAAAAGTGCCGTATGGATACTCCCTTCGACTTTTTTTGTTGTAGAGTCTTACCAAAGAAAAACAAAAATATTATTTTTAATATTACTATTATGCGCAATAAGGTAATATTACCAATTAATATAACTAAAGCGAGAAATATTCTAAAAAAATAAATAAAAGTATGACATTAAAAATTTCTATTTTTAACTACCTACTATACTGGTGTAGTGCTACTTTTGTACGCCACTAGTAGCTTTAATTTAAAAAAATAGTATAATGTTATACACCATTCGATAGGGAAAACTTTGGCCTTAATTTTTTGTGTCTTATATTTTTTTTGTTTGGTAGACGGTTTGAAAGATATATCGTAAAAATGCCTTGTGGATGCTCCCCTCCAACTTTTTCTATATTGGAGATTCTTATGTAATAAACAAAAATACAATTTTAATTATTACTATTTTGCAGAATTTTGTGCTCTATCTAACGACACTAAAATCAGTTTTTTATCATTTACCGTTTAGAAGATATTAGAAAAAACTATATCAATCCCTTAACCAACTTTGAGGGGGTGGGGGTGCCAGCAAGACTTTTTGAGGTGGGTCTGTTCAAAAATCTTCTTATGTTGACATACTTTATTCACTGTATAAAGCATTTGCTTCTACTCAAAAACCGAAGTATCGGACCCTTAAGTCACTAAGCTATTATATCAGGCACACCATATCGTGACGTCTGCAGGCAGGACTTTATATCCAACAAAATTCTCACTTTGCCGTCATTATTTATTCTAGAGAATCTGTTACATGTTAAGAGGAATAGTCACCCCAGTAAAACGTTTTTCCTAAGTAGCTTGGCTATTTTAAAAGATTTTTAAATTCGGTCTTCACTGAGCGTTTTGGAATATTATTGTGTAGGCCGCTCTGGAAGCACTTTTTTCATTTTTTGATTTTTGTTTTTTTATTTTTTCCAAAAAGGAAAAAATAGAAAAAGTGACTCCAGAGCGGCCTAGACATAATAATTTTATTAAGAATGGCGAAAGAATGAAATTTCCATTTTCACTAGGAAACTTTTATAATCAGAAAAATAAAAATGCAAAAATTTGGAAATAAATCAGTAGGCTCATCTTAAATTTGTACATGTGTCAACAATGTTTCAACCCCCACTACGCATAACTTCGCGAGACGGCAAGTGCAGCCTGCACAGCGTCGCGCTCGGCCCTTATTGACCACTGCTAGTATGTTTCTAGCTGCGGAAAGGGATAGAGTTTGGATAATTTTTTGCAAATTAGGATTTTTCCGACTGTGAACTTATGTTTGTGATTTATTAATTTTTAATTACACATGTTTTCGTAAGACACTTTTATTAGGCCAATTCGTGGTTAAAATATTTATAATTGGATCCCGAATTTAATTAAGGTTTTCTCCAACTACTCGGGCACATACCCCTCCAAGCATTAAATCACTGAAAAAACCTTTTCATAAATTAAATATAATATGTATTAGTAAAAATAATTACTATTCTGATTTTGTGGTTATTGGTTATAATATTATTCTGGTTGAGTCATTGTATTTTTACTTTCTTTTAGGATTTATTCTATTATGCTAATCTTATTAGGCAACAGTTTTTTCCTCGAATTAGGGTTTTCGGAATATTTGCATTCGATAGATAAGAAAAATACTTTTTTTATATACCGTACGAAAAAACAAAAGCCAAAAAGAAACGATATAACTGCTTTTTCATATACATATGTATACAGGGTGTTTTTAGAAGTCTGGGATCAAACTTCATGGTGTAATTTCTTATGTTATTTTCTGAAAAAAGTTCTTATAAACATATGTCCGGAGTTGCTTTTTACTGAGATACAGGGAGTTAAAAATTAAGGAAAAAAAATAGTTTTTCCAAATATTTTTAATATGCTTGGGCCGATTTGGATAAAATTTGGTACATTTATTTAAAGTAGTAAGGCGCTTATTTATTTCTAACCAAATTGTTATTATTGGGTCCAGTGGCGTCTCGGTGGGCACCGCAATTTATATTATTGAGCAAAAAAGCACGCAACTGACTTTTTTGACGTTTTTATATTTTTTTATATAATTAGGCAATACAACATTTTAGTCTTTTGTATTTTCTTCCTTGTGACCAAGAAAATCGAATCAAACAGCCGCCTTGACGAAATCAAGCAACAAATTTTTCGTGGTTTTTGGGCAAAATTTGGTCATTTTTTTATTCAATTTTTTACCGATTTCCAGTTATCGTAGAGAAAAGTGATAAACAGCTTTTCAACAGGCAATTAAATAATCTAAGGAATGGCGCAAAAGTTTTTTAAAAATTTTAAATAATAAAGCGACAATTTTAGGTCAAAATCGGCACTTTTTAGTAAAATTCAAAAATTCATATCTTTAAAACAATTTAAACTAGCGACTTAAAATTTTAATATGTTTTAGAGCAAATAGTAAACATTATGCTAAAATTATTTTAAAATTTTAGCTTTAGTACTTTTTCAGAAAAAAATAAAATGTAAAAAAATGTCCCATTTTTTAACAAAAAAAAATGAAAATTTTAAAGCTTTATAAAACACGCTGTATAGATGATACGATTATGCTTAATATCTTGCTTTATAGAACTTTTCGTGTAAAATCCAATGACATTTACGTTTTTTTAATTCAAGGTCAAAATTTTAAGAAAAAAAAAATAAAAACATGCAAAAATTTTAAAATTTTTGTCAATTTTTTCATTTAAAAATTTCTCAGAGAAAATAAAACATTTTAAACAGAAGACCATTTAGGCGTTTTGATTCTAAAAGAAGCCCTTTCATGTCCCAGTAATCCCATGACGAATGATGTAACCGTTTTCAAGTTATTAAGCCTGAAATTCGGTCAATTTTTTCTACAAAATCGTAAATAACTCCGTTTCTATTTATCCGATTAAACTCAAAAACAACAGGATTCTGAACGGGACCATTTCTGACTTGTCTGCAAAATTTCGTTTCGATAAAATAAAACCCTGGACAGATAATTGATTACGCTCACCACGATTTTTAAAAAGTTACATTTTTTGCCAAACCCTGTACTTAACGTGCTCCAATTGTTTTGAAAATTTTTTGACAGTTATCCCATTAAGTGGCCAATTTTTCCTGAAAGTTTCAGCTTTCTATCTTTTCTCGTTTTGAAATTATGATTTTTTAAATGCACGTTGAGCGAAAATTTAGTATGGGGATGATATACAGGGTCCGTCAGGACGAGTTGAGTCGACAAGTATATAGGAAACGCCTAGGAATATTTTTCTGAAAATTTTTATAGGAGGGTAACTGAAAGAGCTCTCTTTAACAAAAATATTTTCAACTCTCGACAGCTTCCGGTTATACCGGAAGTAGACATCAACTTCGTTATTTTAAATAGAATGTCCTATTTTTTATTGAATTTTGGAATCTACGTTAAATTTTAATACAACTTTGTATAAAACATCATACACCTAGGTCTAGCCATTTTGCAGCAATTTCAGTTTTTCGAAATATTTGACAGATGCAACCTTAGACAAAAATAACAATTTCTTAAAATTCAAACAAGATAGGCTAACTATTTTTTGACTTTGGATAAATAAGATCCATATCTTACCACTCACATGAAAATTGTCAAGAAAAAATATACAAGGTGCCCAAAAATTAACACCGTATTCTGATATTTTGAAAACATAAAAACTTAATTTTTTTAAATGTCAACCTTATTTTTTTTCTTCACCAATGGATTCTACGCTACAAAAGAAGGGCACTTTATAATTACAACCCTATGTTTAAAGTGAACGGTTTGCGTATAAAGTGGAAAAAACTTGTTAGTTTTAGCGTGCCTAATTAACTCGATAGCTTCTGTTTTTTTGTTGATTCATTCATGCCAAAGCCAACTGACATTTTTGAGTGTCCTAATAAAGATAGAAATATTTCGTTTTTCCACTTTATACGCAAACCGTTCATTTTAAATATAGGGTTGTAATTATAAAAGTGCCCTTCTTTGTAGCGTAGAATCCATTGGTGAAGAAAAAAAATAAGGTTGACATTTAAAAAAATGAAGTTTTTGAGTTTGCAAAATATCAGAATACGGTGTTAATTTTTGGGCACCTTGTATATTTTTTGACAATTTTCATGTGAGTGGTAAGATATGGATCTTATTTTATCCAAAGTCAGAAAATAGTTAGCCTATCTTGTTTGAATTTCAAGAAATTGTTATTTTTGTCGAAGGTTGCATCTGTCAAATATTTTCGAAAAAACTGAAATTGCTGCAAAATGGCTAGATCTAGGTGTATGATGTTTTACAAGTTGTATTAAAATTTAACGTAGATTCAAAATTTAATAAAAAATAGGACATTCCATTTAAAATGACGAAGTTGATGTCTACTTCCGGTATCAACCGGAAGTTGTCGAGAGTTGAAAATATTTTTGTTGAAGAGAGCTCTTTCAGTTACCCTCCTATATAAATTTTCAGAAAAATATTCCTAGGCGTTTCCTACATACTTGTCGACTCAACTCGTCGTGACGGACCCTGTACATGCGGCTTTTGGCCGCATGTAACAAGCAATACTTTTTAAGGTGTTTTGTTTTAAAACATTGTAAAAAATCTGTGTTTTGTGTAAATACATTACTAGTGTAGTTCAGGTGCATCATAATGGGAAAAATAAAGACTGAAAAAGCGTTTATTATGGGAAAAAAATCGCTAAAGAAAAGAAACAGACGGTTCATTGGTAACACTAGCCAAGAAGATAACAGTTCGTAAGTATAATTTTAATTTTACAATACAATTATCTTTTGTGGCGGAAGGAGGGGGCTAAGTCCCCCAAGAACAGAACGATCAGTAATTCAACGAGTCGCATTCAGGGGCAGTCATAGAGGAGGGGCCACCAAAATCTGTATTTTTAAGGGATCTTGAAAAAGGTGAGGAGGAAATAAGTAACATTGAGCTAAATACTAGAGGACAAGGGAGGAAATCCACTGTGGAGCAAAGAAAGAAGGTTACGATTAACCGCATCTAACTTTGGATCCATTTGTAAAATGCTACCTAAAACTAATTGTAAAAACAAAGTTAAGCAGCTGCTTTATTCTGATTTCCGAGGAAATGAGCACACTCGATATGGCCATGAAAAGGAACCTTTCGCAATTAAAGAATTTGAAGCAGAATTTAACATTAAAGTTCAAAATTGTGGCCTTTTATCGATAAGAACTGCAGCGCTTTAGCTGCCAGTCCAGATGGTTTAGTAGGGTCGCGAGGTCTTGTCGAAGTAAAATGTCCATCTAAGGCCTTCAATCTTACTCCAACTGAAGCCATTAAAAATAAGATAATCAAATTTGCCACATTAGATGAAAATGGTAAAATAGCATTAAATTTAAAACATGATTATTACTATCAAATTCAAGGGCAGTTACACATTACACAGAGAGATTATTGTTATTTTATTGTCTGGACACCCATGGGTATGCTTGTCGAAAAGGTAAGGACACGACGGTGATTTTAAATTGATTTAAAATAAAACTGGTTTGAATATTTTAGATTTGGAGAGATAATGATTTTTGGAAAAAAACATGGAAGAAAAATTGAAAGTATTTTATTTTAAATGTTTGTTGCCCGAAATTATAGATCCTAGACACACCAGGAAAATGGAAATAAGGAATCCACCGAGAATCCTATAGATTAATGTTTTGCCATTTTGTATTAGAAAAAGATATTGACTTTATATTTTGGGAATATAAAGTACTCATTAGGAGATTTAAAATAATGTGCCACAAGATCCCTCTTTCCATTTAACTTTTTTCCAATATGGCGTCAGCCGCCATCTTAAAATGTTCATCTGTCAATTTCACTCTAAAATATAGTATTTATGCATCAATTTTATATTTTAAAGTTTAATTTTTAAAATTAATTCGATCAAAAAATAAAGGGGGCATTAAAGAAATGCACTGTATACATATTAACTAAACCGTCATCTTAAATCACTTCATTAATAAAAAAAACGCATCAAAATCCATTGAATAGTGGTAAGAAACCTAATAAAAAAAATTGATACTTTCTGTATAATATTTTTTATTATTTTATTATATACCTATTTATAAATCTTACAATTTAAGCAATTTTGTAATTTCTAGATGGTATAATAGCGTAGTTAAAATGTATTTTAGTTTTAGGGTTTTTTTAATTTAACATCTTTTGACCCACCCTGTATGGCAATTTTTATATTTTATTATAAACCATAGCTAGCTGTAGACAATTCCTATAAACACATTTTTTAATTGCAATAGTAACAACAATATCGATTTAAAATGTAAACTATTTTTAAAACACTCTGTATATGTTTCTTTTAGATATTATTATACATAAAAACCTTTTCTTGAATCACTCTATCTATAGAAAAAAAAGCCGCATCAAGATCTGTTGAGAATAGTAAGGTCAATATCGAATTTTAAATATAAACTATTTTTTAAGCACTCTGTATATGTTTTTTGGATAGTATTATACATATAAACCTTTCTTTTAAATCACTCTATCAATTAAAAAAAAACACATCAAAATCCGTTGAGTAATATCGGATCTTAAATGTAAACTAATTTTTAAACACTCTGTATATGTTTTTTAGATATTATTATATATATAAACCTTTCTCTTGAATCACTCTATCTATAGAAAAAAAAAACGCATCAAGATCTGTTGAGAATAGTAAGGTCAATATCGAGATTTTAAATATAAACTATTTTTTAAACACTCTGTATATGGTTTTTGGATAGTATTATACATATAAACTTTTCTCTTAAATCACTCTATCTATTAAAAAAACGTATCAAAATCCGTTGAGTAATATCGGATTTTAAATGTAAACTATTTTTATAAACACACTGTATACATTTTTTTAGGGTATTATTATACAAATAAACCTTTTTCTTAAATCACTTTATCTATAAAAAAAATCCGTATTAACATCCGTTGAGAAATATCGAATTTTAAATGTAAACTATTTTTAAAACACTCTGTATATATTTTTTTTTGATATTATTATGCATATAAAATTTCCTCTGAATTAATCTATCTATTAAAAAAAAACCGCATCAAAATTAGTTGAGAATAGTAACGTCAATATCAAATTTTAAATAAAAACTATTTTTTTAAACACTCTGTATATGTTTTTTTGTATTATTATACATATAGAACTTTCTCTTGAATCACTCTATCCATTTAAAAAACCGCATCAAAATCCGTTAAACACTTTTAAAGATTTTAGCATACATACATACAAACAGACAGAAAAAGGGAGTTTATTTTATACTATATAGTGATAGTAAAGACAAGTTATTTTTTTATGCGCTCGGCCGGATAGCGCGCCAACCAACTTAACTGCGCGAATTATTATAAATTGTAAAATAAAATTGTTTTGGACACTTTCTCATTCAAGGTTAAACGCCACCAAACATTACGAAATTACTCGAGCAGGCACGATTGCTAGTTGAATTATACGCTGTTGCCAAAACGTGCCTTCGTTGTAAAAACGTGGTTTTTGGATTTCAAGTTCACCTCACCGTGATGTTCGCTCTTAAGCACATTCAGGGCTGTATTGTACACACGAATCAGTGCATTCATATGCTACAGTAAACAGATATAACTTGGTCTTAAGACAGAGGCGGTTGAAAAGGTGTCAGAATGGCTTTGTTAATAAGCTCGCGGAATCGGTGAGAAATTTGCCAATGCGCATGTTCAAAAAAAAAAATGAAATTTCTTATAAATAAGGCGTTTTATTCCATTAAATTATTTAGATTGTGGCATAAGTGATAACCTGTAAAGTTGTTTTTATTTTAATTTCATTTTATTTTACTCTCTTAAATGTTGTGTTAGTACCTCAATGTTGTGTGGTTATAGTATATTAAAATGTATTTTAAGCTTAATTTTAAATGTAAATTAATTGAATTATTAAGTATTTAGAATATTTTTTATTATTTTATACTGACTTGTGGAAGTACTTTGTACATTGGCACCAATAAATTATTGATTGTTTGATTGATAAATTTAACATGGCGGATCACCCAACATGGCGGACTTTTTAAATGCACTTATGCAATATGGGTATTAAGGGATTGTTAGGAGAAACTTAAAAACTAAAGTGATGCCATTTTGAATCCAACATGGCAGATACTTAAGGTAGCGGACTGGTTATTTTTAATGCATTTCTACAATAAAGTGAAAACAATATTGTGACGTATAATTTGAAATACATACATAGGGTCACTTTACGTCACTGGGCAAATGTACCATATGGAACTATCTTCTTGGGACCATGAGACCGGTGGACCATCAAAAACTAACTTTACATTTTTCAAAAACCAACTTAACTTATTTGATTAACTAAATTTAGTACGGGCATATCCCTCGGGATAGCCCGTACGGGGCTTAACTAAAACTTTAACCTTATGCTTGACTTTACTAACTACTTCTTCTCTGATAAACAATCCCCTTTAATTTCTTTCTCTCTTCTTTAAATATCAAATTTTCCAGTATTTGTTTTGCATTTCTAGGCGACTCAGCTTGTTTAATGTTTTTGTTTTATTATTATAAGAGTAACCTAGAAAATTGTTTGATTTATAATTTTTAAACCTTGACACCTCACGTATTGTTTTATGTACCAAATTTCCCAATGTTAAGTAACCCAATTAAAATTTAAATTTCCCAAAAATGTATATTTTTTAAAATTCCCAAAATGTATACTTTTTTATACTACACACATAGGTTCACATATGCCACCTTCTTGAAAGCGTTGGACCCACAACGCTATTAGAAATCAGACAAATTTACTTTAAACCCTTAAAAAAAAATAGCAATATTACCGAAAACGATAGTTCCATATAGCTTACAAATATTTAAAACCTAACATTATGTTACTTATTATATAAATTATATTTATCGTAAATAATCTTAACGTTTTATTAAATTTTTGTTTTTTCCAATTATTTTTTTCAAAAAAAAATGCACGAAACAATGTAAAAATAGTTTTTTTCTAAAAAACAATTCATTTAGGTTATATTTAACATTATGACTCTTTTTTTTTTGAAATTTTAAAAAATTCTTTCGGATAAATTATCTAAAATAATTATTTAAAAGTTCTAGAGATGTTTTTGCTGAAATAATTATTTCAAATAAGATTTTATCTTAATTGTTAAAAACCTTTTAAGCTTTTCTTTAAGTAGGTACTTTAAATAAATATAGTTTTAACGGTAAGATTATTTTTTAGACAAAAAATGACCTAATTATTGTTACTCATAAATTGTAATTTTTTTTTTAATCTTTAAGTTTACTAGACATTTATGTACTACACAAACGGCTAAATAAGCAAAAAAAAGTTTGTGTTATTTAAAACTGACTAGTTCTGTAACAATAAAAGTGAACTTGGCCTTGTCTCGTCAGCAAAACGTTGAACCATTAAAAAAGTAATTCAATGATTTATTTAATATACCAGTGGGAAAGAAAATAATTAACTATGTTTTACATGTACTATTAATTAGGTGACTTTTTTCTATTTCATCTTTTGCTCTTTTTAAATTTATTGGATAGTTTAAAAACAAAAAAAAATATCTCTTACATAAAAAGAAAATCAACTGTTTTTTATATTTATACTTAGAAATTAAGCTAATATTCCACATTCTTCTTATACTAGCCTTTATAAAAAAATTGCGTCCACCTTGCCTGCCTGTCCATGTCCTTGATGGTGTGTTCCATTGGCCAATTGTCCCTTACTTCTTCTCCACATACCATTGTCCGCCTTTCACTCCCATTTTCTTCTTCCACATCAGGTTACTGCAGCCGCGTGCCAATTTACCCATATCCTGAGCTTTCTCAGGGCCGCTTAACTGTCTTGTACCCCACCATTCAAGACCATATTTCAGAGCTCTTCCCCATACTAGAGCTGCGGCTTCCAGTGCTAATGCAGCCTCATGCTGCTTCTAAACTCCGTCTTCACGACGTAAAACAACAAATTCAACGCAAATAACTATTTTATATTCTTCTTCAACAACTCTGGCTAACACCATTTAGCCATATTTCAAAACTGAAGATATACCTCATCTTCCTTTTCTTGTAGCTACGCTGCTACCTCCTTGCAGCTACGCTACGCAACATATTTTTTCCCCATATTCGTCATTTCACACACATTTCTTCTTCGGGGAACGGGACGCCTTTACCATATATATGGCATTTTCTTCCACAAATACACTGAGGGTAGGAAGGGCGTACCATGAGCGACTTTTCCTATCGCTTCACAAAGGGCACTGGAACTGGGGCGGGCACAGCTTACCATAACCGACGTTTCACAAAGGTCACTGGGAACGTGGGCGCCTCCACCATATGTGACGTATAATTTGAAATACATACATAGGGTTATACTAGGTGTTCACAATATAATATCGCCGACCAAGTTTTAAAATAAATGCTTTCTCCCATATGAGTATCAAGTAAAAGAGTCCTTGATGCAAATAGCTCATCGTTTTGTAGCTAGAGTGTTTAAAATTAACCGACAAGATAAAGAGACTGAGAAACCTGCTTAGCGATAACTAAAAAGTAACAAATAAAAACTTTTTGTAAAACAAGCTTTTATACAAATGCAATAAAAAGAATAAAGCATACTTTTTTTTGAAAGTTTTACTATAAAAATATAACGTCATTAAACAATTTATATTATATAAATCATGAGTACATACTAAATAAATTAAATAACTTGAGCTGCTTTTAATTTTTTTAATTTTTAAACTAAGTAAACAGGAGTACTTAAATGTCGCGACAAGCCTTTAGATCATATTATAAATGGTGTAATAAAGTTATATTTTAATAACAAAAGCTTCGAAAACGTTTATTTTTAATTATTTTTAGTGCATTTAAATAAAATCTTGTTTAAATAGTTTTACTTTTAATTTATTTTTTTATATTTTCCTTAAAATTATGTAGAATTAGTGATTAGATTAACATTATTCGATAATTTTGATTGTAAATTGATATGAAGATCTCGAGTACAATTCAACAATACAACTAGAGAACAGAAATTTGTAGAAAGCTTATTTGACAATGAACAATAACTGTCACAAAGTAAATATTTGATGCGTATACCGGTATATAATGAATAAGATTCAAGCATTCTCTTTACCAAATTTGAATGATTAATAATTGTGCAACCTTTGGAAATAGGAACAACAAATCCAGGTATGGAGGATTATTGGGGCAGTGCAATTGGGTGGAAAAGAGCATCCATACATGAAAGCAAATATTTTATCAAAATTGTTTTTTGCGTAAGTACTCGTAGATTTTAAGACTTAGTACAGCTATAGGTTTATAGAATTTTAGGGTCTCAGTATTATTTAATTTAATTTTGTATTTTATTTTAATCTTTTACCTTGGTTTTTCTCATTTCGATGTCAAAAAGATTAACAAACTTTTTCAAATGTGTCCATTTCGCTAATGTTTTATATACATCCAAGCATATTTTGTCATATTTTTTTAAATGTTTATAAAATGTGCAGAACTTTCTAAGATAATATGGTAGTTATTTCTTCGTACTGTTAAAAAAAATGACAGTGACAAATTTGATTAACGATAGCATAGATCCAAGAAGAAAAACTTTTTAATAAGTAGTGCTATTTTTATTTTTGTCCGTAAATATAGGTTATGTTAGTGACGTCACCTTTTTGCCATATTATTTTTTTTATATGACAAAATAAACAAATACTTGCATAAAGAAAAAACTAAATCACTTAAAAAGGCATAAAATATAGTATCTAACCATTAATAAGGATTTAAAAGTAAATTCCTTTTTAAAAAATCTTCCAGGGCAGTGACTCCTTTTACAGGTATAAAATTAACATTAACAGCACTACTAATAACTACTCATTTTAACTAAAAACAGTTAAAACTTGACTTATATAAAATCCAATGACTAAAAAAGCAAAAAATATCACCAAAACCATGAAAAAAGCTTCCAAGTACGGTTGTAAACAAAGAATTACGGAACGATTACGTCACAAAATATAGTGAACATATAGTACAGACAATGGAGAGCGAGTTACTCTCGTCCATAATGCACAATTCACCAGGAGTTATTTTTTTACAGATAGATGAAGTATTACGTAATGAACCTAACAACACAAAATACTTACAAATATATGGCGAACGAAAGTGCAGCCATTTTGCGAAAAAGCCAGGGCCGGCCCGAGGGTGAGCCGGTGAGGCGATCGCCTCTGACGGCATGTTTCCATGGGCGGCAAAATGATCCGCTTTAACATAAAGTTTTATCTGTCGTTTTGCGCAAAAACTGTTGTGCACTAAAATAAAAATTTTAAACATTGTTAAAATTTGGAAAAAGATTTTCAATGTGCGACGCCCTTACAGGTTTATTATTATTAAACCTAAAATCATCAGCACCGTTACAATTTAGCTTATAAAAATGTATACAGTGTGTCCAAAATTGGTAGGGAATGTATTGGGATGTTGGAAACTAGAAGAGATAGAAAGACGGTTAAATGGGGAAAGTTATAGACCATTTAACCTTTAATTTAATGCGGTTTTGATGACGGCCGTATCTCGTTTGGTTTTTGAGTTATTTTGAAAAAACTAAAAATGTGCATTTTAGAAAAAGTGCTGTAGTTTTTTATTTCAAATAATTTTTGGAATCCGTAAAAACATTGTTAGGGCAACTTTTTAAGAGGAATACATTCCTGTATTTAGATTTTAATTTTAACGTTTCGGTTTTAAGATATCATCATCAACTTTTGTTTTTCTTATGGCCGCCATTTGTTTTTTCTACATTTTCAAAGAGCGTTTTATTCCCTTTAAAATGATGTATAAGACTTAATTAATTTTTTTGTTTTATGTCAAAAACATTAAAAACCATTTTTGGTCGAGTTGGCCATGACTGCCTCTAGAAACAATTGCGAAAATGTCGTTGCTAAGACGAAGTTGTCAAATATTCTCATTTAGTTACATACTTTATTGTGTTATTGGAAAATTGTGTTAAACGTATCCACAAAATGCCGGAAATTTTTTCAAACGAAGAAACATTTGACATGTTAGTTATTTATATTAAAAATCACAGAAATGCGGAGAATGCAGCAAACAATTATTTGGAAAGTTTTCCCGAAAGACATCAACCTGGGATAAAAATGTTCTCCACACTCACTACCAACCCATTTGCATATGGAAGTTTTGAAAAACCTCGACCAAAAGAGTATCAAAAATAATGAAGCTCGAAATAGAAATATTCAAGAATATTTTGCCGATAATCCTACATCTTCTACACGAGTTGCAAACGGCGAACTTAACATTCCGAAGTCAACCATACATCACGTTTTAAAATTATCCCATTATCGCCCATATAAACCCACCCTTGTACAAGGGCTTAATGAGGGTGATTTTCAAAGAAGACTCTCTAATTTTGCCATTGGTATCGTAATAAATGTGAAGAAAGCCCAATTTTTTTAGAAAAGTTTTATGGACGGACGAAAGTCATTTTACAAATTGTGGCGTATTTAACAAACATAACCACCATTACTGGGCTGTAGAAAATCCCCAATTACGGGAACAACGTAGACTGCAAGTTCGATTTGGCTTTATGGTAATAAAAACTAATTAGTTAGGTATTATTTTTATTTCTTTTATAATATATTTTTTAGCAAATCACTTAATTGGGCCTTTTATTTACGAGCAGACACTGAATGGCCAAAGATATCTTGAGATGCTGCAAAACGAAATAATTCCAGCAATTAGGAAGTAGTTCCACCAAATGATTTTAACAATTTGTGGTTTCAATAAGATGGATGTCCCGCTCACAATTCTAGGAGGTGCACACATTTTTATCGGAAACTTTTGGTGAGAGGACTGTCTCGAAACAATGGGCCTGTTCGGTGGCCTGCCAGGTCTCCAGACATCACTCCTTTAGACTTTTATTTATGGGGTTATTTAAAAAATGAAATATATGAATTTGATCCTCCTGAAATGTACAAGTTCTGAAGACCGTTTGCGGATGTCCTATTAAGTATAAACAGAAACACTCTCTAACCGCGTTACCAGAACTGTTTTCAAGAAGTGCTCAAAAGTGCATTGAAAAACGGTGGGATACTTTTGAACTGTAGCGTTATTTTTTGGCAAAATTATAATTTTTTTTATTATTTTATTAATATTTATTAGTTCCCTGGTTGCAACTCATGTAGAAGATATAGGATTATCGGCAAAATATTTTTGAATAATTCTATTTCGATTTTCGGTATTTTCTTGATACTATTTTGGTCGAGGTTTTTCAAAACTTCCATATGCAAGTAAGTTGGTAATGAATGTAAAGAGCATAGTTTTTCTTAGGATTTATATTTTTTTCCAATTGTTAGTGCAAATTAAAAGAAGATAAGTTTGATTTTTGTATTGTTATAGGTTGAGTTAAACACAATAATATAAAAAAGTAAATATACTAATTTTTGGTAGAAAGTACAGCTTTATATTATTATTATTAAATATTTTAATCTGTCATTACAAACAAAGTAAATCTCCGTCTTTGTTTGGGTACATAGGCTTTTAAAAATCAAAAATAGTTTTTTAACATAGTTTATTTTTAGGAATCAAATGGCAATTGTTTATAAAGCTATTTTCCTATGCAGTCATGGCCAACTTAGCAAAAAATATTTTTTTTCCTTTTTGACATTAAACAAAAACATTTTAATAAAGTGTTGCACATCATTTTAAAGGGAAAAAACGCTCTTTAAAAATGTGCAAAAAGCAAAATGGCGGCCATAAGAAAAACAAAAGTTGATGATGATATCTTAAAACCGAAACGTTGAAATTAAAATCAAAATGCATGAATGTATTCGTCTTAAAAAGTTGCCCCAACAATGTTTTTACAGATTCCAAAAATTATTTTAAATAAAAAAACTACAGCACTTTTTCAAAAACGCACATTTTCAGTTTTTTCAAAATAACTCAAAAACCAAACGAGATACATCCGTCATTAAAACGGCATTAGATTAAGCTTTAAATGGTCTATAACTTTCCCCATTTAACCATCTTTCTATCTCTTATGGTTTCCAATATCCCAATACATTCCCTACCAATTTTGGACACACTGTATGTGTATGTATTTTTTTTTCTAAAATTTGAAATAGTGTTTGAGCTATACCTTCAAGACGAGAAAATCGAGAAACAAACAGATTTAAAGTTAAGTGATTTGTTTTTAAACAAACGCTGTTTTGCGTCAATCTTTCATGTATACAGAGTGCCCCCCAAATAAGCGACGTATATCATCTTTATTTTTTTAATGGAAATATGTACTTGATTTCGCAATAATTTCTAAGTTTGTTTTATGTACCATATCCTATACCTAAAGTCAACATTTGCTCAAAAATCTCACCATTGGTTTCTTCCAAAATTTGTGAAGGTAAGTAAATTGGATTTTTTTTTTTGCCTAAACACGTCTATTTTTATTTTGACTGAGTTTTGTTTTTTATGGTAAAGTTATGTTTAAAGGGTGACCCAAAAATAAGAATTGCCCATTAGCTAAACTTATTTTTTATCATACAATTCTTAAATTCGGCTTAAAAATTCTACTACTTTTTATGTACCATGTCCTTTACCTTAAATTAACATTTATCGAGAAATTGATTAATTAACGTAAATGAAAAGCAAAAAAAATAATTATTGGTTGTCGGTTATTTTTGAACACTTTTAGATATACAACTTAATCATAAAAACAACTTCTGCCATATATAAATATCGACGTATTTCACGACAAACATCTGAATTTCAAGAAATTTCTGGTTCATAATTTATGTATTCACAAATAATAAGTTTAATAATAATTGTTGACTTTAGGCATAGCACATAACTTTAAGTAATATCGTAAGATTTCGATTCAAAAAATTAATTTGGTGGTCTTGACTTATTTTCGGGTCACTTTGTATATATGAATTTACAAAAACTGCATTTAAAAACAAATATGAAAGTGTCTGACCATTTACAAAAAATAAACCTCGTATTTTAAATGAAGGTGTTTTAACTCTTATGTCATTACATGTTTAGAAGAAATCAATGATAAATTTATTCGATCATTGTTAACTTTAGGTATAAGACATGCCACATAAAACATTGTTAGAATTTTATATATAATTAAGAAATATAAAGAAAAGGCCATTTCTGTTAAAAAATAAGTTGAGAGACTTGGCTTATTTTTGTTGTATCTTCGAGATAACCTGGAATGTTTTATTATAAGTTGAGTATACCGGGTGGTGGTCAACCGAAAGAAACAAGGAAATATCACGTAAATTTTAAGGGAGTTAATTATTAGCTTTTCTGTACATTTTACAGAGAAAAATATAACTTTTTGAAGAGATATGATAATCCCTTGTACCAGGTTTCAAAAAATGTAAATCTAAAAATTATTCAATTAAACGTAACAGCAAAATTACCAAAGTTTGTGTCTTTTACTTTGAATGTAATGACTATAAGATTCATAAAACAAAAAAATAACATTCCTTGTATTCGGCTGTAGGTAAGATTTGACAAAGCCTTAAAAGAAATTGTTTGTAGGTCCCTGCTGTCTGTTTGGTTTTACTCTTAAAGCGAAAATTTGCAAATTTTTGCAATTACATTTAATAAATTAAATGAAGATTTACTCTATTAAAATGTTCAGGGAGCCAATTATTAAATTAATTATTACTACAATTAAACACTTTAAATTTATTTTTTAAGAGTGCATCATAGGATTTATTGTGGCATTATTTTTTTAATATATAAAGAAGTTCATATTTGAGTTTGCCTTTTAAAAAAGAAGCTTTTGAAATGTATATGTTTATTTGTTTTACACATTTGGTAAGATATACTTTGTAAAAATTAATTGAATTTATTATTTGACTTCAAAACAGGCAAAGATTTTATGTTTGACTGTAAGAACATCAGGGACGTAGCTACCGCTGCATCAGCCGTATCAATGATACGGAGCCCTCAGGCTATGGTGGCCCCCAAATGAGTGTAATAAGCAAAAATTAGTGATAGAAAACTGTTAAATTGTCGGTTTAATTGGGAAAGTGTGGCCTTTTTTATAGATACAGGAAAATGACCAAATATGGAATACCATTTTTTTACACATAATTTGCATGAATGTTATAAATAAAAACTTTTTGTAGTAATTATTAACAATCATATATTTGTCCTTAAATTAGTAACATTAATTAATTTTAATTATTAAAAAAAATATGATGAAAGTAGCTAAATATGGAATGGGTACTCCAAATATGGAATACTATAAACACCAATAAAAGATAAACCTAACTAACAAGAAACTCTTTGGCAACTTTGGTATAACATAGAAAGCAACAAAATAATTTGAAACAATCACTGCTCCAGGCGTCGGACTCTGGTCCAGCGCAATTATTGTCCCGGAGCGCACACCAATGCTGTGGGTGTCTTAAGCGAAGTAAGAGGGAGACTTAAATAACGAATAGGAAGAAAAGACTTCGCGGGCAGCAGGTTTTTACCATATAGAAACACTAGGGATAAAAAAAGATTAAAGTTGTCAGTTCGGGACCTGTCCAGTTGGACCGTATAGGGATGCATACGTGCGGCACCACGAGTCTCTCTATTGGGAACCGCTGGAAGTAGAGAAACTATACTGGACAATTCCTCAAAGCAGAAACCATGAAAGTACCTATAAAAAGGTGATAACCCCCACAGACAGACGATGAACAAGAGAAAGAAGCTCTTTCTGTAAGCGAAGAATCAATTATGAGGCGAACAGCCCTTTTTTGACTTGTTTCTTTTCTGCTGATTCTTTTTTTTCTCTATTAAAAACCCAATTATGGAATAGTCCATAATTGGTTACTATGATGTGTCCATATTTGATTTTCCAAGGACTCTTCACTGAAGAGTATAAAAATGATATTGTGTTATTTCTAAAACATAAAATAATTTTTTTTCAAGAAAGTAATACAATCAAATGCGTATTTTAAAATACCTTTAAAGTTATGAGAAAGCGATAAAACAAAACGTTGGTACTGCGACAAAAGGGCTTGCATTACTGGCATGTTACCTCTTCTACTCGCGAATGGGTATAAAAAAATGGAAAAACCCCTCTAATTCCGTGTGCGAGTTTCCGTTTAAGAGAAATGCCGGAATTCTACGATAAAAGCAATGCTGGAAAAAATACAGATTTTATGGAAAATGGCGACCTTTTTTTTATTATTAGTTTTTTGGTCTACATTTTTTTTGGGACTCCTAAGTCATTGTGATACGGGGCCCCCAAGGCACGCTACGCCACTGAAGAGTATAAAAATGATATTGTGTTATTTCTAAAACATAAAATAAATTTTAAAAAAATTAATTTATGTAAATAATTACTTAATAAATCGATTAAAAATCAAAAAACAACTAAAATCGTTTATAGACTAACAAACCGGTAAAGATTAATATATTACCAGAAAACTGTATAAAAATATCCGCTAAAGTTAGAGAAATAAATTACAACAATAAAAAGATATTCTAAATTACCCTGCTTAAGTTAGAGAAAGAAATTACAATAATAAAAAAGATATTCTAAATTACCCTGTGTATAAAAAATAAATTAAGATTGAGAGTACGAAGAACGATATTTTAACTTTTTTATTTAGTTTTTTAAATAAAGTATATTTTTAAAATATTGTTTATAATTTTGTGATGAATCGAAGCAAAATTAACGAAGGTACAGCGCAGCGGTTTAAGTAACGCTGATAAGTTTTTTTATTTGTCAATATTTTTGCTATTTATAAAAACAAGTATGTAGATTTTTTCTTAAAAATTATGTTTTCACTTTGAAATCTATGTTAAATGCCATATTTTTAAATTTAATAATAAAAATTGTACATAATTTCTCGGTGTTCTATTTTAATGTACCGTTGAGTGAAATAAATATTGACTGTGTCGTCAAAAAAATCATAAAGTTATTGTTTTTTGAGCACAAATATACCATACGTCCCCCTTGCACGAATTAACCTAATTTGTCAATATTTTAGATGGCTATATCCATTTTTTTACAAAGGATACCACAGAGAGCTTACAGAAGAAGATATTTTTCCAACATTAAAGCAGCATGATGCGACAATGCTAGGAAACCGATTAGAAAAAGCATGGAAAAAGCAGTTGAGTAGTAAAAAGAGCCTTCCTTATGGAGAGCTCTTATAGGGGTTTTTGGATCTGAACTACTAGTGCTAGCCTGTGTGTTTGCATTTATTGAGTTAGTCCTCAGGTAAAATTTTAACACAAAACCTAATAGTTTTTGTATTGGTAGGGGAGCCCAAGAGGGGATTTTGGGATTTACTACAGCGCGGTAGATTAATATACCGAAGGATACCTTGTACCCGGTTAAGTACCTTCACCATACAGGACCGATCATAGAAAACAAAAATATATTCTTCAGAAATTGTCGAGCGCGTCACATTAAGATGGGGTAAGTTAATTACATGCTAAACGGTGTATATTCTACTAATCTGAGAATTTGAGAATGACGTAACTGAAACAAAGGGCTACAAAAAAATTGGCAGTTTTGAGCGTGGCGTTTTTTTTTATTTTGAAGAAAATAATTAAAGAATAACGAAAAATATATAATCCGATACGATCCGAACGATTACCACAAGCCGAAATATTAACAATATTTTTTTAAACTTAGCATCGTGGGCTCCACTACTATTTAGTTAATTAAATAAGGTCAAGGTTCTGGTAAAGAGAACAATTAATTAGGCATTTGTTTTATCTCCCCGTGGCGCAGTGGACAGAGCTTTGATCTTTGAAGCCAGAGGTCGCCGGTTCGATTCCCAGCGGGAGAGACATATTTATGTAGTAGTTATTTAAAAATAACGACCGTGGTGGCACTACCGCGTTGTCTAAAAGGTGCTGTAAAATGCATAACTGCATGTTTTAGTGCTTGGACAACATTGACGAAACACGGGAAACGAGTGGTTAAATACCCACGGTACTCTGGTATTTAGGCATAAGCCTTCGTGGGATGTCAAAAAGATAAAAAATAATTAAATTAATTATGCTTTTGTTGGTACTAACCTTCTAAAATACTAAAAAATCCATAAGAAGTGTCTTACATTTAATATGCCAATTTTATTTTTTATAAAAGAAAGAAACCAGGAAACAGGATTGATTTTGTGCAAAAAATGTAGTGTTCTAATTCTAAATCATAGCACACCATCATCAGTGCTCTTCGTCAAACAGGAGTCACAGCTCTGGAGAACACATGTAAGTTAAATGAGACATGGATATATAATACTACTTTTCAATTTACATTTTAAAAAATTACATTTTTTCCTCAAAGGGGGTTAAAATTAAAATTTTTAAAAGAACAGTACTATAGAGAGATCATTTGGTGGGAAAGAAGAAACCAAAAACTAAAATTCCTGCTTGATGCACTGAGGATGTTTTGCCAAAAGCACTTTGCTTTGCAGGATTGAATATGAATAATTTTTTTGCACAAAATACAAGAAGTTTTTTTCTTTCCTACTAATTTTACGTATTAACAGCCACATTTTTTAAACTTGTTTATTTTTAGGTTGGCACAACCTTTAATATTATCCCAGCTTCTTCAATATTACGAACCCAGTTCTACAATGCCAAAAAGTGAAGCCTACTTGTACTCCTGTCTTATTGCTTTATCTCCTGGACTGGTTATGCTCTTTCAACATAATTTTTTGCTCTATCAACTGACTTTAGGAGTTAAAATAAAAGTTGCAGCATCTGCATTAGTATACAGAAAAGCCCTTAGATTAAGTAAATCCTCTTTAGCAGAAACAAACATCGGTCAAATGGTTAATCTGATATCCAACGATGTAGCAAGATTTGAATCCTCAGTGAAACACATTCAAAGTCTTTGGTTGGCACCTCTTGAACTTTTAGTGATTATAGTTTTGCTGTACTTTTATGTTGGACCCACTGGAATGGCGGGAGTGTTTTTATTAATGTTAATGATACCTTTACAAAGTAAGTATTTTTTCTAAACCTTTACTTTTGCCTATTTTGCCGGCATTTTAAGTAATATTTTTTTCCACAGAAAGTGTTTAGTTTTTTTTTATTTATTAGATTGAATTATGCATAAAATGTTTTTTTTTTAATATAAACCAACTGTAATACCAACTTATGGCATAATTGTTTTGCTAAGGATAAAATTTTCTTGATTAAAAATAATACTTTTACAAGATGTGGAGCACAACCCAACTTTTATGTCTTTTTAGGCAGATGAACCAAATAGTCATTTTATTCTAACGAACCAATTGGTTCCTTCTTTCAGTGTGGCTTGGCAAGAAAACGTCAACTTTTAGATTAAACACTGCCATAAGAACAGACGAGAGAATTCGCCTTATGAACGAAATTATATCCGGCATTCAGGTTATTAAGATGTATACTTGGGAAAAACCATTTGCCAAGCTTGTGGAAATTAGCAGAAGGTAAGAAATCAGTTAAAATTTGCTTATTTTATGCCATCGTCTAACTTGCTAAAATTAAATTTTTTGCAGCCATCTGTGGGTAGTCTGTATGTAGAGGAAGATTGCATTTGTTTTTCATGGTCATCTGTTACTTACCTGCATAAGTAAAAAAATATATTTTTTGTTTCATAAAAATCAAAGATGTTTTAAAAACCTGATCAAATTTTTTTAATACTTTATTTGACAAAATCTATATCTTAACTTTCTAATAAAATTTTTGCACATACATATACCTTAAAAGCCGAAAAAATGTAAATAAAGGTAATTGCAACCAAATCCCAACCAATAAATCAATATCCAATGCAGATAGACAAAAAGATAAATGTAAGCCTAATAAAATACTTGGTGTTGCAGTTTTTCCTTTAAAAGAATTTAAATTAATGCTAGCTACCTATCACAGTCACAGACAATAAAACGAAGAGTCAATGAAACCTAAGGATGCCAACCACTCGCACTGTCGAAACGTCAAGGATACAAAATCTACAGCGACGGCCGAATAGCCCAAAAACTTAAGTTTAGCACTTTTACATTATTTAACTTCTGGCCCACGGAAGAAAAGTTACATTTATTTCCAAGAGATAAAAGTAAAAGTCAGAAATTTAACCTTTTAAAAAGTTTAAAATATCGACATTACGTACATGGTTGTAAATAAAAACTATTTCCAAAGCTAATGAAACCAAAAATTTAGTTAAATTAAACTTAGTTTTATATTTTATAATTTAAAAATATTTTATATTAGCTTAACCTTTAATTAGGCGCGCCAAGAATTTTACCATAATTGGTCGCGTGGTGTATTTAATACACCAATAGAAAGTTAGGAGCTTTAAGGCTACTTTTTTTGCAAATATGTGCAACAAATGACGTGTTCAATACTAAATTATTTTGAAATTTATTAAAATTGTTTAACTTGTAAATTAATAATTCTAGTATATAAAAGCAAAAAAAAATCTTAAAAATATAAACATATTATTAAAATAATTTGGTAGACAACGTCGGTTAACTTTTTGGGATTTTTTTACTTGTGAAGGCAAAGGTAAATGTGTATTTGTATAAATTTTCAATAACTACGTTAAAGAAGAAAGTAAAAAAAGTAAAATACTGCGTCAGAATACTAGTCGCGAGGTGTATTTTAAGCACCGTTGACAAACAAATAGCGATATTGTCACAACTAAATACTATTTTCAAATAAGACCGCTACACCACATTAACGACATCCTTCTGATAAGATACATGGATTCGTAGTAAAAGAAATGGGTTTTAAAGCAAATGGTAATGTCTTTTTTAAGATTGGTGTACATAATACACCGGCGCGACTAATTAAGAGTTAAAGGTGGGCGTAATCCACTTAACTGTTCTATTCTTTATTGTTTCAGAAAAGAAATGCAACAAATCCAAAGGTCTGCATATATAAGAGCTACAGTGTTATCTTTTCATCTGTTCGTAAACAAATTGGCTATTTACCTTTGTGTTCTGGTTTACGTACTAACTGGTAATATTGTTAATTCCCAATACGTTTTCGTTATAACGTCGTTTTATGCAATAATGAGAACAAATGTTACCAAAAGGTTTCCAGAAGGTTATACCCTTATATCTGAAGCTCAAATTTCAGTTAAAAGGATAAAAACGTTTTTGATGAGGGAAGAAGTAGATTTTGACTCCAGTGCAGACTTCTTAAATGTAGTTAGTCAATCAAATAGCCAAGAATTAGAAAGTGTAAAAAGTAATGTGGAAAAACGTGCTCCTTTAAATATTATTAAACTCGATACAGTTTCTGTGAAATGGAATTCTAAGTTAGAGGACTACGCACTAGAAAACCTCACATTGGATATATCCTCAGATGACTTAGCAGTAGTTATTGGTCCAGTGGGAAGTGGTAAAACCACCTTATTAAATACTCTTTTAAAAGAACTTCCTCCGCTGTCTGGTACGGTTAAAATAAAAGGCAAAATTTCTTTTGCCTCACAAGAACCCTGGCTATTTATGGGAAGCATAAGACAAAATATAGTATTTGGCCAACAATTTAACTCCCAAAGATACAAAGAAGTCATAAAAGTATGTGCATTAGAAAGAGATTTATCCCTTTTTCCATTTGGAGATAAAACGCTAGTTGGAGAACGTGGTGTCTCCTTAAGCGGAGGTCAAAAAGCTCGTATTAATCTTGCCAGAGCCGTTTATAAGGACGCAGACATATATCTCCTAGATGATCCGTTGTCTGCAGTTGATACTCATGTAGGCAAACATCTGTTTGATGAGTGTATTCAAGGATATTTAAGAGATAAATGTGTCATTCTAGTTACGCACCAACTCCAATATCTCAAAAACGCCAAAAAATATATTTAATGGATAAGGGCCACATAGAATTTTCAGGAAGTTATGAGGATATTCAAAAATCTAATAACAAATATGCCAAACTTTTAACTAAACTAAATGATAAACAAGACAAAGAAAGTGCTACCGATTTACAAGAGTCTGAAACAGAAGAATCCATAACAAAAAATTATAAAATAAAAAATGCTGATAAATCAGACAAGAAAGCTGAACCCAAACTTGTTAAAGAAAGCAAAGCTGTTGGTAATGTGTCTCTAGGAGTTTATAATAAATACTTTAGTAATGGTGGACATTGGTGTAAAATAGTCTGGATTTTTATTTTGTTTGTTGGTGGACAAGCAGTGAGCAGCCTTTCTGATTATTATCTGACCTGGTGGTAAGTTCTTTTTATTTAATTCTTTTAATAATAAATAAGAATAAAAATTATGACCACAAGCAAAAACAGCTTTTGTCAAAGAAAATTAAAGTTATAAATATTATTTTATTTAAACCACAAAATGCAAATTTGTTTTAAATAATGCATAGTTAATGTTTTACATTAAACACTAATATACAACAAATAAAATATTTTTTTTATAGAGCGGCACGACTGTTAACCGCAACGGCTACATATTATTGGTCAGACATTAGATAATGAAGATAGCTTTAAAAAGACAAAAAATATTATCAAATCTATTTTTAAAAATATCTATTATAACATTTTTTTGCTGAATTCTATTATTTATTACAACAGATTAGGCAAGTAACAACTTTTATGTTTTTTATCTTAGAAAAAGAAAATCTTATATTATTGTAGTGGTTCTACAGCCATTAAACAAGGTGTCTAGGTACTAGGTACGGATTTTAAGGGGACAATTTTTAATGTTACTTAAGAAAAAAGTTTTGATGAACATACTGGGTGTCAATTTGAAAACTTCCCACCCTTAATATCTTCTTGGAGTTAAAAATATGACAAATCGGAAAGACCTGTCAATCTTATTTGTAAGGGGGACACTTAAAATGAATATTTTTAGCCTTCTTGTTTCAACTCTCTAGGAGGGGTAGATGTCACCCTTAGAATACAAATGGGAATGGGGGTCAAGTGATACATCATTTTTAAGCTTCCTTACGAGTACTTTATAACCCTAGAATATGAAGTCAATATCTCATCTATTACAAAATGGCGGTACTTAAAATTACCTAAATACCTGATTTGATGGCCATATTCCGAAACTAATAAAGTTAGATGTACCCTAATGTGGTGTTTTCTTAAAAGCTCTTTTAAAGGTCTTTTAATGGTGATACTTGTAGTAATATACAGGGTAGAAGAATTTTTTTATTTTTTTATTTAAGAACCCTGTATATTATTTTACCATTAAAAAGACCTTTAAAAGAGCTTTAAGAAAACACCACATTAGGTACATCTAACTTTATTAGTTTCGGAAATATGGCCATCCAAATCAGGTATTTAGGTAATTTTTAAAGTACCGCCATTTTGTAATAGGTGAAGATATTGACTTCATATTCTAGGGTTATAAAGTACTCGTCAGGAGCTTTAAAATGATGTATCACTTGACCCCCATTCCCATTTAATATTCTAAGGGTGACATCTACCCCTCCTAGGGGGTTGAAACAAGAAGGCTAAAAATATTCATTTTAAGTGTCCCCCTTACAAATAAAATTGACGGGTCTTTCCGATTTGTCATATTTTTAACTCCAAGAAAGATATTAAGGGTGGGAAGTTTTCAAATTGACACCCGGTATATCCGGACTTGTTTTATTTTTTAAGATAGAATAAACCAAAAAAAAGTAGGTATTTTTGAAATATCTTAAAAACCCATAAACCAATTTGGACAAAACTTTATACACTTATTAAATATAATAAGACGCGTATAAAGCTTTACCCTAATTTGGATTATTGAATCCAGTGGCGTCTCAGTACACACTACAGCTAATATTTTTGAGAAAAAAGTATGCCAGTAACTTTTATGAAGTTTTTATTTATTTTTTTTTATTAAGCATTTAAAATTTACACTTTTAGTCTGCTATTTTCTTCGTGTTTAGCTTTGCTTTCAAGAAAAAAATTAAGTCATATTAATTTTTTTAAAAATTTCCATTGACCACATGATATTAAAAAGAAAAATATACAATAAACAATCGTGTAATTTAGTAAAAATCGTAATTTTCCTTATTTTTGTCATTTATTAAATACAAAATTATATATATTTTTTTTATTTTGGCTTTTTATTGCTCTTTGTCGATACTTATTAGAATAACTTCAATGTGGCTTTAGTTTTGGTTTTTAAAAACAAAGCAACTAACAAACACAACAAAAATAAAATGAAAAATACTAAAAAGTTGCACTCTTAATCACCTAATCCAAAAAGTATCAAAACTTCATAAAAATTCAATTTCGTACTTTTTTTCTCAATAATATTTGCTGAAGTTGCTCACTCAGACGCTACTGGATCCAATAACTGTGATCTAGGTAAATTTTTAGAATCGTCTTATTACATTAGATATGTGCACCGAATTTCTTTTAAATCGGTAAAAGGGTTTTAAATTTTAAGATATTTGAAAAATACCGACTTTTTTAAAAACTTTAACGCCCTGTATCTCAGATATAAAACAAGTCCGGATATATGTTTATAGGGCCTTTCTTTATAAAACAAAAAACACAAAAATTTCGTCTTAGGCTAGAAATAATAATGTAATAGTTATGTTTTCTAAACTACTCTTAATTTCAGGATTAATACAGAAGCAATACGAAAAACCCAAGGCGAAATAGATCTGAAGTTAAGAAACATAGAGTTAAGCAATACTAGTTCAAACAGGAAAAGTGATATTTTTAATGAAACCTTTATTAACAGAAATAATATAACACAAAAAGCTTTATCAGCATTCCAAGAGTTATGGCTAACCTACATGACTGAGGACATTTGTTTGATGGTCTACAGTGCTGTGCTGTTGTTGTTAGTATTTGTAGCCCTTACTAGATCCATAGTTTTCTTCAGATTTTGCATAGCAGCATCAACGAAACTGCATAACGATATGTTTAATAAAATTGTTTATGCCACTATGCGATTCTTCAATACAAACCCGTCTGGACGAATCCTAAATAGGTTTTCAAATGATATGAATCAAGTAGATGAAGGACTACCATCGACTATGATAGATTCATTACAAGTAAGTTTTATTGAATTAAAGCTGAATAAAATTAATTATACAATAATTTTTTAATTTTTATAATACTAAATATATGTTTTTAGAATGGTTTGACAGTATTATTCACAGCTATAGTGGTAGCAACTGTAAATCCATGGATGTTATTACCGACCACCGTAATATTAATAATATTTTATTTTCTGCGAATTATTTATATACATACAAGCCGAGATGTTAAACGTATTGAGGGTATTAGTAAGTATAAATATTGTATATTATTAAAAAAATATCAAAATTTTTGATTGATTATTGATGCAGGTTTTTTCCTTAATATGTTAAAACAATTGCGGTTTAAAAAAATTCTGACCAAAATTCGAGCTGGCAACATGGGTCGTCGTAAGCAGCATTTTATTCTGAACATGATTCTGCAAAAAAATCCATGAAAATAATTTTTGATACATTGGCGCCCATATGACCTGGTCTGTTAGGATTTTATTGCTAAAGTAGCTAATTTAAGCGCGCTTTACATGTATTAAGTAGCTTGACAGGCGCATCTGGGGGAGGGGGTCAGTTACTCGTAGTTTTTTCCTACATTTTTTACATTTTAAAAATTTGTGAATATCGTTTCATGCCTTTTATACATGATCCTGCTAAAACTAAAAGCTTGTAGCAAATCCTGCCACCTTGAACAACCTTTAAGGCATACAATTGCTGACTTAGACATGCCCAATGGCGTTTATTTTAATAAAATTCATATTTATGTTTATATTTCCTACCGAGTATTTTAAAATTCTTACTATTTGGAGGCACTTAATGATTCCTCAATCAAATTGGGACATAAAGTTTTAATAAAACGACTAGGAAATAAACTATGCCGATTGAATACGGAAAACCTATATAAAACAAAAATATTGTAAAATAACCATATTGTAGCAATAAACATATATTTTTATTTATTAAAATAAAAACTTTTAAAACTGTTTTCTCAATATTATGAGGAGACGCTGATACCATTCATTTAAGTAAAATATATAATAGTTTAAAAAACTAAAAAACACGCTTTTATATGCAACCGACCTAAACATTAGAAAATAATTTTCATTACAAAGAGTTTGTATTACAGTAATAAAAGGTCAAACAATGAATCATAATAATATACCTAAAAATAGAATTATAATAAAATTTAAGATAATAACAGAATAATTCACTTCAGAGTAAAAAGCGTGAGGTGCATTTTACTATTTTTTCATAACTTTTCCCTCATAGATATTTACAAATGAAATAATTATAACATTTAACATATTAAGCACCCCACGCTTTTATTCTGAAGTGAATTATTCTGTTATTATCTTAAATTTTATTATAATTCTATTTTGAGGTATATAATTATGATTCATTGTTTGACCTTTTATTACTGTAATACAAACTCTTTGTAATGAAAAATTATTTTCTAATTTTTAGTTCGGTTGCATATAAAAGCGTGTTTTTAGTTTTTAAACTATTATTTATTTTTCATTTTTTAGTTCGATATATCAATTAGTTTTCTGCGGACATGTGATATTGAAATGTTTCACAAACTATTTCGTAATCTAATCATTTCATTTAAAGCTTCACTGTTGCATGGGGTTTCAGAACGCAACTACTCCGAACAAGTTTCTGTCAGCCTTATGCTGAGAGTACTTCCGAAACTGCACGCAAGTGCAGATAGCGCACTAGCTCTTCCTCTGTTACTCTCCTACCGAAAATCTATAAAGGAATTTATTTATCCTGGCAATCCTAATCAGGATAACGGTATACTGTTTGCAGATTATTGCATTGTCATGTGTCCTTGATACGTGTGCAAAGTTTCAAATAAATCGAATCGCTGGAAGTTGGTGAAAATTAAGCTTAAAGATTCCGTTACATACATACAACCCAAGCTAATAAAAGCGTGTTAAAAATGGGGTCAATCGCTGACCTCCCTGCCACAGGTTCTCCGGGTACACAACTAAGTAACTTAACTTAGGTAGATGCAACCTGTAAGGTCACTAAATTTAGTACTTGTGCATTTAGATAAATAGAAAACCTATTTTTTTGTTAGCTTGCTTAAGCTACGGGACACGTGCAAAGCCGGTATTAACCAAATAAACAGATTTTCCACGGAAGGTTTACAAGAGGACAAGTGAATAAACAATTTTATTTTTTGAGTAAAAAATCTTTTTGTAAGAAATTTTTGCTTGTAAAAAGTATGAATAGAGGAATTGTTGATTTTGTATACAGGGTTCGCAAAAACTTGAAAAATGTGATTTTTCTTCAAGAGTAAACAATCTTTATTTCTAATTTTTAATCAAAATGTCATTTCAAAAATTAATCTAAAGTAGAGTTTGTAACCGATAAAAATAATAATACATAATTTTATTAAATTCGATATTTTGGCGAAAATGGCTTCATCACATTCGTTTATAGCTGGAAATTTGTGTTGGGTAAAAATTGCTGAAGCACGAGTTTAAATAGCAATTTCCAACAAAAATTTGATATACCCTGTATACAAAATTAATATTTCCTTCTCGTAAATAATGTTCTTTTGACAAAATTTTTATTAGAAATAACTTTTTCTTGAAAAATTATTTTTTTATCCATGTATGGGTATAACTTGTTGTAGATGTAAATGTTAAAAAATGCCTTTAAATGTTGATGGAATGGATGTGGCTGTGTGCAAGTTAAAATGTAAAAGTGAATTAGAAATGAAACTTTTGTATTTTGTGCAAACCAACCTTGCTTAGTTTAACATTTAATGTCAACAATTTTTTAGCATCTCCTAAAAAATAAAGTTTCAAACATAAATAATAGGTAAATTTTAATTTTTATATTTTTTATTTAATTAATCTTGACAACAGTGACAGACTTGCCACTAAAACGGTCGATTTTTTCCATTTACTTGTTATAATTTTTTGTTTTGGTATTTTTTTATTTTCTGGCGTGTACCCAAATAACTATCATCAATTAAATAAATCCATTTGGGCCAACCAGAACCAATACAAAAGCCTTGGATTTTTAAAAGTCTTCTATTATATCTTCGTTATTTGTTTGTGACTATAAAGGGCTCTCCATAGTTGTGACATATTTTATTGGCACAAAACAAGTGCTGTGGTCACAATATTCAGGGCTACCCTGTACTTATAACCCTGTAAATTAATATAATATTTTTAAAACACGTTTTTAGCAAGAAGCCCCGTTTACTCCCATCTAGCGGCATCACTTCAAGGACTCACAACAATAAGAGCATTTGGAGCACAAGAAATACTGCGCAAAGAATTTGAGTATCATCAAAATAGAAATAGCTCGGCCTTAATAATGTTTATCTCTGTTGGACGATGTTTTGGCTTATTATTGGATATACATTGTGTAATTTACATTTTTTAGTTGCTATGAGTTTTTTGTTTTTGAAAAAGGTAAGCAATATAAGACTTGGTCAAAAAAAAACAAACAATTTTTTTTGACCGTACTGTAGAAGTATGTCTTGACGAAAGAGAAATATCCTTAATTTTCATTCTTTTATATTAGGAGGTGCAGCTTTAAAATTATTAATTTTTTAACAATTGCTGAATTTTTTATACAAAATCTCGAAATCAGTCACTCTCAAACCTTTGACCAATTTTCATTCTTAAAGGTAATTAATTTTTCTATAAAGAAGCTTTCTTAGTAAATTTCCGTAGAAAGAGCCTTTTTCTTGTAATCGCGCATTAAACCAATTTTTTTAAATTTGTCACTTAGATCATGGATTTTTTAAACAACTCAAAATATCAATATCTTTATAAAACAAACATTTATTTTTAAGAAAATTTTTATGTTCTATCAAAATGGTCTCTTAACATTTTTCGATAAATTCATTCTTTTGTAAAGCATAAAATTTATCTTAAGAATAAATATTTGTTTAATAAAAATATTGATCTTTATGGTAGTTAAGAAATTCAGAATACCATACTGACAAAATAAAAAAAAATAATTCTTTAATGCGCGATTACAAGAAAACGGCTCGTGCTAGGAAAATTTACTATAAAAGCTTTTTTGAAGAGAATTTAATTTCCTTTGAGAATACAAATTGGTCAGGGATTAAAGAGTAACGGATTCCGAAATTTTGTATAAAAAAATATAACAATTGTTTTGTTCATTAATTTTAATGATGCATCTCTTTCCTAAATATTTTTAAATTAAAAATAATTTTAAATATTTTAAAACCGTATATTTAGTTTTTATTTTAATTTTTAGAAACTCTTGGTGGGTTTGTGGGTCTTTCAATAACCCAATCTTTAACACTAACTGGAATGTTTCAAATGTGTATTAGACAATTTACCGAACTTGAAAACCAGATGACTTGTGTAGAAAGAATTAAAGAATATGTTGATGTGGCACCTGAGTATAATGTAAGGATTAAAGAACCGCCCAAAGATTGGCCTTCCGAAGGCACTATAACTTTTAGGGATTTAAGTTTAAGATATGCTGTCAATCAACCAAAAGTACTTAAAAATTTGACCTTTAGTATTAAAAGTAAAGAAAAAGTTGGCATTGTTGGTAGAACTGGAGCAGGAAAGTCTTCTATAATTATAGCTTTATTTAGACTCGCAGAAAATGAGGGGTTGGTTGCCATTGATAATATTGATATAAAAACCATTAGTTTGGAAAGATTAAGATCAAGCATTGCTATAATTCCTCAGGAGCCTGTTCTTTTTACGGGTACTTTAAGAAAAAATCTGGATCCATTTGATGAGTACAGTGATGAGGTAAGTTAATTTTATAAAAGTTAAGTAACTTCTTATTTGTATTAGTTTTATTTATTTTAAAATGCATTTAAACAATGATATATTTAATTTGCAATATAAGGTTAGCGATCACCTATAACCTATAAGATAGCTACAGGGTGCCCATCTATATTTTGACCCATTTTGATCGCAAATAACTTTGGACCAAATAAGGTTGTAAGAAGCGGTTTTCGCAGAAAACTTAAGTTTTTTCTATCTTTTTTTGATCATAGCTTTGCCATTTGTTTGTGAGATTTCTTTAGCACAAAAACAAAATGGCCTCTTTTTATAGGGCATCTTTATTATTATAAGTTAAATATAATGTAATTTTTTTTTATTACAAAACTTGTTCCTTTACCTAAAAAAAAACGATTCCTACACATTTTATTTTAAAAACTAATGAATTTATAGACTTCTAAAAAATTTATTAAAAGGCATGAAAACATATAAATTTACAATAAAAATTGACTTCATACAAATTTACAGAAAAAAATGGTAACAAAGCTATAGGTTTTTATTAACAAGAGTTTTAATAATTAATAGTTTAAAAAAACTAAAAACACGCTTTTATATGCAACCGAACTAAAAATTAGAAAATAATTTTTCATTAAAAAATATTGTCATTTCATAGTAAAAAGCGTGGGTGCATTTTACTATTTTTTCATAACTTTTCCATCATAGATATTTTCAAATATAATAATTATAACATTTAATATATTTATCACCCCACGCTTTTTACTATGAAATGACAATATTTTTTTTAATGAAAAATTATTTTCTAATTTTTAGTTCGGTTGCATATAAAAGCGTGTTTTTTTAGTTTTTTTAAACTATTAATTATTTTTCATTTTTTAGTTTCTGCTACTCTTGACAAAATGGCGAAAAAATTTTTTAATGAACAAGAGTGGCAAATTTTAAAATTTTTCCAACAGATTGCAACTCACTAAAAATTTCTTCTTCATTAAGTAGCAAAGTTTGAAATTTTGCCAACAGATGGCAATCCAGGCAATGTTTGGACTGTTGCCAATATATTGCAACCCACTAAAAAATTTCTTCTTCATTTAATAGCAAGTTTGAAATGTTGCCAACAGATGGCAACCTAGGTGTTGTTTTTATAATATAATGGAATTTTTTTCCTGGCGATCCAAAAAAAGATAACGGGATACTGTTTGCAGATTATTGCATTGTCATGTTTCCTTAATACGTGTGCAAAGTTTCAAAGAAATCGAATAGCTGGAAGTTGGTTAAAATTAGGCTCAAAGATTCCGTTACATAGCCAGATAGTTACAACCCAAGTTAATAAAAAAGCGTGTTAACGGCATTTATTAACTGTTATTGTTCATAAAAATTGAACACCAATGGTGCAACTAACCCAATTGTGTAAAAGAACTTATTAATTTTTATTGTTCATAAAAATTGAACACCAATGGTGCAACTAACCAAATTGTGTAAAAACTAAAAAATTTCTTCTTCATTTAATAGCAAAGTTTGAAATGTTGCCAACAGATGGCATCCTAGGTGTTGTTTTTATAATATAATGGAATTTTTTTCCTGGCGATCCAAAAAAGATAACGGGATACTGTTTGCAGATTATTGCATTGTCATGTTTCCTTAATACGTGTGCAAAGTTTCAAAGAAATCGAATAGCTGAAAGTTGGTTAAAATTAGGCTCAAAGATTCCGTTACATAGCCAGATTGATAGATAGTTACAACCCAAGTTAATAAAAAGCGTGTTAAAAAAGCAATCTAGCCTAAGTATTTTATTAACCGCGCTCGTGGCTTCATTAGTACGATCGCCACAACAGCGGTTACCGAAGTCAAACAATTTGAAGCGCGGTAATAACTTGGATGGGTGACTGGGGGTCAGATTCACGGACGGACCGAGCAACAACTATCTGAGTTATAGAATGAATGGGGTGTGAATAAGAATGAAGTAGGGTCAATGCACAATAAGCCTCTAGGGCTGCAGTGCATCACCTAGGGAGTCCATAGTCAGACCTGGGTGGAAGACCTGAAAAGTGAAGAAAAAACAATTTTTTTTTAAACCATATGGCTTTGTTGACATTTTTTTTTTTGTAACTTTGTGAGCTGAAGATTCTTATTGTTAAATAATATTCCTAATTGCCATGAAGTTAATTTTTTAGAGATTAACAAATCCATTATTTTAAAAAATAACCATGGCTTATAAACATTTTTTTAAGGGCAGAGATTAAAATTAAAAAATATAGAAAAATAAACTTTGCGTTTTATTAAAATAATAAAGGGAAAATGGTCAAACTAAAAGAAGATATAATGTTTTTTTGCGAAACTCTGACAAGTTCGAGAATGGCTTTGTAACAAACTTAATTTTTAAGACCAAATATGAATAATTAAGAAAAAGAGATATTTTTAAAAACAAGTTTTTGAATTTAAATATTTGTTTTAGTTAATAAAATTAATTTTAATGAAAATAACGTCACCATACAAAATTAGAAAAAATCTGGACCCAGAGATTTATTATATGGTTTTAAATGTATTTTGACCATTAGGTCACAATTTTTCCTAACCTTAAAAAAAACTGAAAAAAGCAATTTTGACGGTTTTCAAAATACTTAAGTAAAACTGACCTCAGACGTATTTCGGACGTAAAAATAATAAAACAGTAGTCGTATTTTGTATGTCTGAGTTCCTATTTTTTCATTTTTAAAAATGTTTTTAAAGAATCGCAAGAAAAGCAAAACAACATTGTTAATAGAAACTGTGTGGCTGTGTCCTCGTAAAATTTTGGAAGAAGAAATAAAAGTGTTGCATTTTATGCAAAATTTTATAAAACGTTAAAAAGCGTAGCAGAGTCCTTTCGGTACAACCATCATCAGTGCTTCTTGTCAAAAAACAGGAGTCATAGATCTGGAATACATAAATCAGTCAAACAAATGTTTTTAAAACGATAATTTACATTACAAACAAATCGCATATTAAAATTTTGTTAAAAATATATCCATTAAAAGGAAATTATGAAGTGATATATTTAAAACAGATTTTTTTATGTGATTTGTATGTTTACAATGAAAATTGACGTTTTAAAAGATTTGTTTGACTGATTTATGCACTCCAGAGCTATCTATAACTCCTGTTTTTTGACAAGTAGTACTTATGGTTGTACCTATGTTGTACCAAAAGCGCTTTGATACGTTTTTTAACATTTTATTAAATTTTGCACTAAATACACCGGTTTTATTTCTTCTTCAAAAATCATTGTGCCTTGTTATTTATGTATATGCGATATATGATGCTTGTTGTATTTTTCTTGCCTAAGTATGATTTTGTGGTCAATTTTTGCTCTATAACCCTAAAATAATTGTTATCTGGTGGTCAAATTCTGACTACACTCTGTCCAAGTTACACATGCAATTTTTTTGCCGTGATCAACGCGTAATCTAGCGTTTTCTGGCATTTATTACATAATATTTATGTCAGACAGAAATGCTGGCTAATGTAAATAATAAAAAATGTCTATCAGACATAAATTTTTGACCATTTACATTAGCCAGAATTACTGTCTAACATAAATATCATGCAATAAATATTAAATGTAAACCTCTCAAGATTGGCAAAAATACACAAAAAACCTTATACTCATTACATCTCTCAGTATAAAATTTATTTTTTGCACCTAACTTTCAATATACTACTTTCAAAAACAACATTTTGCTGCCTTCAGCTTCCATATCTTATAGATTTTTTAAATATAAAAAAAAACATTTTAATAATATTAACATCCTTTTTATTATTAAAATTTTAGACATTATGGAATGCATTAGAAGAAGTAGAATTGAAAGAAGTGGTATCAGAGTTGCCTCATGGGTTAGAGAGCAGAATGTCAGAAGGTGGATCAAATTTTAGTGTTGGTCAAAGACAGTTAGTTTGTTTAGCCAGAGCTATAATAAGAAATAATAAAATACTCGTTTTGGATGAAGCAACAGCTAACGTGGATCCACAAACTGATGCACTTATTCAAACAACTATTCGAAGAAAATTCTTCAATTGTACAGTCATTACTATTGCCCATAGGCTTCATACCATTATGGATTCGGATAAGGTTTTAGTCATGGATGCAGGAGAAGTTGTAGAATTTGGCTCTCCATTTGAATTATTGCAAAATACAGAGGGTGTGTTTACTGGCCTGGTCGAACAAACTGGAAAAGCAATGGCCGAGGATCTTTTATCAACCGCAGAAAAGGCCCACCAGAATGAGTTGCCCAAACTATAAGTATTATATTATACATTCAAAGAGTATTATTTGTTAATGTTAAATGAATATTTATACCACACTGTAATTTAAATTGTATAAAAAATATTTTATTAAAAAGTTTACTATAGCAATTAACTTAACGTTTTTTATTGTCAATTCCCAGAACGAAAGCTAAACTTAAAGTGTTAGAGGTGGTCAGGATTTTCGAAAACCTTTTTTTTGCATTTCCTTATTAATATAATAAAATTAGTATTACCTGAAAATTTGTAGTAAATTCTAAAACTTAAAAACACGATTTTTCTTCAGTAGTAAACTTTTTAACACCTCAAAGCTTTTTTTACACTTTGAATTAGTGTTTTGTTTCAATGTCCTTTACAATAAACTTAAATATCAATTTATGCAGTAACAGTAACAGTAAACGCGACATTAACTAAACCAAACAGTCAAGTTGCCTTTAATTTCGTCGGTAATGTTGTGGCTGGACTGTCCGATGCCACCAAATGTTGTGGCTGGTTTGTCCGATGCCACAAAAATGTTGTATGCCACCAAATGTTGTAGTCATCGATGGCACCAACTGTTGCAACTAAACTGCTGCTCAATTCAACTGCAACTGGAAATATTTTTGGTAAATTTCAAATCGTTATTACTCTTAAATAAAATGCAATAGCAAAATGCGGCTTTCACCGTTTTGTAGGATAACTCTTTTGGAAAAAAATGGCCATTTCACTTTGTGTAAATTTTTACTTGTTTTTATTCTACAGGGTGTAATGGAAAAGTCCGGTTTTTACAAAAACTTTGTCAAGAGCGACATTCTACAAAAAAAATAGTTTTTAATTTTTAATTATATAGTGTTATTTAGTAGACCATTTTGAAAAAACAAGTTTGTCAGATTTTTGATATCTGCTCCATTTTTCATGTTATAATTTTTTTCAAAAAATTGACTTTTTTTCATATTGTACTCCCTGTATTTAACAGTTCATCACAGCGATTAATTTTTTGAGATAATTTTAAATATACATAAGTACCCTTTTAAAACTGTATTAGAATTTTATTTCTAAAAAATTTATTAACGCGTCAGTAGCGTCGCAAATGTAACTAAATTGTATTTTGGTAAAATTTCAATTCATAAAGTTTCTGTGAGCACCACATATTCTGTATTTAAGATTTTAATTGTTTCTCCACAATTTTTAGAAACTACGGACATTTATCTCGGAACGGTTTTTACTTTTTTAAAAAAGTCATCAGTGGCGTAGATATAATTATTCTTCTGAATGCTCTTTTTACTTGCCAGAGGATTATTGCATGGAAGTAATAATTTGTTATTCGGGTTATTTTAGGGAATTTATCGATTAGCTTAGAACAAACGTTAACATTTTTTTAAATCTTAGTAAATTTAGAAAAAATATACAGGGTGTTTTGAAAATTAAAGCTTCCACATTTTTATTATTTTTTTTTTTTAATGAAAAGCAGGGTGTGAATCCTTAGATGATTTTACGAAGAAAGTTCAAATAAACTTATGTTCTGACTGTCCTAACTTTTGAGATACAGGGTGTGAAACTTAAAAAAATATAAATCTTTTTTATAATAACTGTGATACCACTCTACAAATTTTAATAAAATGTGGTACACAGCCACTACACATTAGGGGGCATTTTTAAAAGTAAAATATATGTATCTTTCTTTCAGTGACGTTCGAGCGGGATTTAAATTAAATATTTTTTAAAGAAAATTATAGTACTCCACTGCTTTCTTTTTGAAACAAAAATTATTCTTACAATTTCCATTTACTTTTAAGCAAATTTAATATTACGTTATTTTTTGACCGACGAATTTGGTATGCTACCTTTATCTTTTCATTTGCTTGATTAATAAATAAATTTGTTTTGTCTGTTTAACTGATGTAATGAACCGCTTGTAAAGCTTTAATTAGATTGACTTTATTGGGTCCAGTGGCGTCTCGGTGGGCACCACTACCATTATTGAAAAAAAAAGTACGCCACTGGCTTTTTATGTAGTGTTTATACTTTTTTCCTATGATGCAACTAAAAATAAAACTTTTTAGTATTGTCCATTTTTGCAGAAACGAAGCAACACCGGACATAACTTTATAGGAACTTTTCTTTATAAAATTACATAACAAATCAACCTTTAAAGTTTCCTACCGTAGTTGGGAAATATATTGGTATTTTAATTTGGAAATAAGTCTTTTTTAAGGTACCACGTACGTTTAACCTACACATATTTTTGTGCAAATGTATTTTCTCATTAAGTAGGACTTTTTATATGAGGAGGCACTTTTTTTCGTAAATTTAATAATTTAAAAGTTTGGTAAGATTTTCAAGACACGCGAAAAAAAAGAATAATATTATTATTAACGTTAATACTAATAATAGTGTTAAGCAACCCGAAACCCTTATGCACTTATTGTCAGCTTGTTCAGTGCATGCTACCAAAGTTCTTATCCATCCGCATAATGACGCTCTTCGGGTACTTTACTATTACCTCAGGCATAACTACGGCATCGATGAAACAGCAATACTGCCGATTGCTCCCGGCGACATGGAGGCAGTAGTGGAAAATGACAACTGTCGCATATACTGAAACTATGCGTTCCCAACCACGCATCAAATGCAAGCGAATAAACCCGACATCGTTCTCCTTGATAAGAGAAATCACACCATGTATGTGATAGAGTTCTCCCGCACCTGCGGTTACTAACATCGATATAAAAGAACGGGAAAAATGAGCCAAATATCAAGATCTTCTTGGCGAACTTCGGAGGCTTTATCCAGAGTATACCGTGCGATTAGTTGTCCTGATAGTTGGCGTTTTAGGAGGCATGAAATATAACGTATTAAGGGAAATGAGGTACATTCCAGCATATCAAAATAAACCCGAACAACTGGCGATGAAGATGCAGAAATCTGTTGTCCTTGGTTCCCTTCGTCTACTGAGGCAAACGAATTTGGCCGAAGATCACTGACCGAGCGGACGCGAGGAGTGGTCTTCGATATGGATGGCCTTTCGCACGACGCCCTATGGGATCGGAGCCATGGGATACGTCGTGTTGGATCTTTTAGAGAATAATAATAATAATAATGACCTAAACCTCTATGCAACTAGTGAGGGGATCTACATAAGTGATTCACGAATATACCAAAGATGTTGGTAGGAAGTGCTTATAACAGAATTTTAAAAGTTGGATAAAAGAGTTTTGTTTTAGAAAAAGCAGTGGCGTACAATAATTTTCTTTAAAAATATTTAATTTAAATCCTGCTCGAACGCCACTGAAAAAAGATAAAAATATTTTACTTTAAAAAATGCCCCCAATGTATAGTGGCTATGTACCAAATTTTATTAAAATTTGTAGAGTGGTATCACAGTTATTATGAAAAAAGGTATATATTTTTTAAGTTTCACACCCTGTATCTCAAAAGTTAGGACAGTCAAAACATAAGTTTAATTGAACTTTCTTCGTAAAATCATCTAAGGATTCACACCCTGCTTTTTATTTAAAAAAAAATACAAATGTGGAAGCTTTAATTTTTCGAAACACCCTGTATATATTTTTTTAAATTACTAAGATTTTAAAAAATGTTAACGTTTGTTCTAAGCTAATCGATAAATGCCCTGAAATAACCCGAATTACAAATTATTACTTCCATGCAATAATCCTCTGGCAAGTAAAAGGAGCATTCAGAAGAAAAATTATATCTACGCCACTGATGACTTTTTTAAAAAAGTAAAAAACCGTCCCGAGATAAATGTCCGTAGATTCTAAAAATTGTGGAGGAACAATTAAAATCTTAAATACAGAATATGTGGTGCTCACAGAAACTTTATGAATTGAAATTTTACCAAAATACAATTTAGTTACATTTGCGACGCTACTGACGCGTTAATAATTTTTTAGAAATAAAATTCTAATACAGTTTTAAAAGGGTACTTATGTACATTTAAAATTATCTAAAAAAATTAATCGCTGTGATGAACTGTTAAATACAGGGAATACAATATGAAAAAAAATCAATTTTTTGAAAAAAAAATTATAACATGAAAAATGGAGCAGATATCAAAAATCTGACAAACTTGTTTTTTCAAAATGGTCTACTGAATAACACTATATAATTAAAAATTAAAAACTATTTTTTTTGTAGAATGTCGCTCTTGACAAAGTTTTTGTAAAAAACCGGACTTTTCTATTACACCCTGTAGAATAAAAACTAGAGAAAATTTACACAAAGTGAAATGGCCATTTTTTCCAAAAGAGTTATCCTACAAAACGGTGAAAGCCGCATTTTGCTATTGCATTTTATTTAAGAGTAATAAAGATTTGAAATTTACCAAAAAAATTCCAGTTGCAGTTGAATTGAGCAGCAGTTTATATGTCGGTGCTAAATTTAGGAACAGGTTCTATTTATTTAATAGAATATAAAAATATACCTATATTTGGTTTTACTTTGAACTTTATTATAAATTTAGGAAAGTGAACTTTATAAATGTTAAAAATAGACTAGATAAATGCTGAATACTTCTCAACGACTAAACCTAGACTATGAACTTTAAATGAAGACCTGACGTAGACTTATTTAGACTAATGACTAACTTTAAACTTAATCTATTAGAATATCTTTGGTACCACGAAAAATGGTCGGAGCCATTCGTTAGCCCTTTTTGATTTTAGGGACTGGAACCAAAATTCCCATATTTATTTTATAGATACTAACTCTACCCATTTTTGGAGGTTTATATATTTATGGTTTGTGATGTTTTATGACTACGATAAAATTCATGGTTAATGGTGTTTTCTTATAATTGCGATAAAACCCTTGATAAAAGAATCGGTCAAAGTATAAAGAAAAGAAATACAGTTGGTCAAAGTGAAACTAATACACCTAATATTTTTGTTTATTTTCTAAGACATCACAAAATGGCAAAAACTGAAGTACTCAAAATGTAACTTTATACTAAAGTGACATACTGGATTAGAAAAACCGCGCTATGTGTAACGTAACAAAATTAATCATATTTTAACCTCAAAATGAAACTCATACACTGCGAAATAATTTTAATTGACTTTTTAGGCGCAAATACTTTAAAATGGTTTAATATTTTGTTTAAAATCTTCGTGTTTTAGAAACTTCTTAAAGCGATTTGGTATCGAGTTCACCAATGTATCACAATATTTCGGTGATATTATGGATCATTTTTCAGTTGACGCAGCTTTAATTTGATCTTTGTTTGAAATTTCATAGTTAGCAACTTTAATTTATAGTTATCTTTATAAATTTTTAATTAAATTAGGGACATAATTCTGTGGACATGAACCAATGACGCTAGGATAATTATAAAGCCATCAGTGCTTTATTTTTTTGTGCCTTATGTTTTTGGATCATCGTCTTAGTAAAATTTATATAATCTTTCTATTATAAATTTCTCAGATTCTCGTTTTAAATTTGATTTTAAAATATCCAATTGTCTCTTAAAAAATAAGGAGGCTATAATTTTTCGTTGCGATATAATGGCTGTGCTGCCAAGATTAAAATTAATAAGTTTAAACAAATAAAACATGTTGTAATTTGGGACATTTTTATACGGTCATAATAAAATTATAGTATGTAACGAATAAATAGAGTGTCTTTTTTACTCAAGGGATTGCCGCACTCGCCTAACGTATTGTGCTGTCAAACTTCCCATTTGTAAAAAAGTATTATTTTATGCACTTGTTACATAAATTACTATTATAAAGTTGGGAATAGCGTTAAGCGAAAGTTATTTATTTAATTTCGCGGTGAAACGTTCATGCCCAAAATAAGGAAAAATATATTCTTCGGACAATATATATTTATATATTTTATTCCTAACTCACTGACAACTAAAAAGCACTAGCACTTTTTTTATACTTAAAATAGTAGTAGTAACGTGTTGAAAATAACAGGCTCATGTGGCGAGACAACTTTGTAATGTGTCTTTTTAATTATAGGCCTTTAATAAATTGGCAATCCAGCCACGAAACGTTAAGATAAATACAATACTGGATTTATTTGCCTGTCCTCATCCCGCCATACTAGTAGATTACCCAAAAAATTTGGCTTTAAATTAAACACTTACATTAATTTAAAAATACAAAATAGTTTTATTTTTTACTTTAGTTACTCAAAAAACTTAGCCTCATACATTAAGCCGCCCAAAATGTCAAATTTGCGGTTTGAGGAACAGCTTCAAATTGGTCACGAAATGGTCAAAAATGTTTACTAAGGGTGACGAATTGGTTATCCATACACCAAATTAACAGCAAGTTTAAAATATCAAGGTAATCGAAAAAAATGTTTCCTGCTGTTCACTTTTTCGCACCCATTTTAATTAGTGACTACTAAGGAAAAGTACAAAAATTTTAAACTAAATATAAGCAAGTCGCAATAAACGATTTTTATACATTTACCAATAACAATTACAAGTATAAGTACCGTATTAGGTAGTATTGTGTCAAAATAATAAAAAAAAATTGTTTTTATGTTTTTCTTACGCCCGTAGGAAAAATAGCGTCCCTAACACGTGCCGAAAGTGCCTTTTCTGCACTTAACTGCTTAAGTGGAGTCGCGTGCAGAAAAGTGGCACTTTCAGCACTACTTAAGAAATATACTTTAGCGCCTTAAATTAATAAATAAAATATTAAATAAAAATAAATTAAAAAATTATATATATATATATATATATATATATATATATATATATATATATACACATATAAATATATATATATATATATATATATATATATATATATATATATATATATATATATATATATATATATATATATATATATATATATATATATATATATATATATATATATATATATATATATATAAATATATTTTAAGGTCAGTAATTAATCCAAGTTATTTTAAATATACAGGGGTGGTTTTACACCTATTTTTTGAAAAAATATGGTCGGTCGCAGTAACCTACTGACCAATTGTGACCAATTCGTGACCAAGTTTTGTAGCACCGAATGAGCTCTAAGTGTTCATATTAAGGCGTCACATATATTAATTATTAAAAACACCCATATAACATTTTTTGCCGGCCATCTACATTTAATTTACTGGCATTGCCAACACTCTTTAATGGCAAGGCATTGGCAAAAGGTATCAAAAAGACACGAACGTGGGCAGTTGGCCGTTATTGGGCTACGTGTTGCAGATAATGTGATGGCATCCGTCATTAATAAGTTATCACTGAAAGAAAACAGATAATTAAACTACCTTTCAGTTGCTTCGTTAATTCTTTTATTTTTAGGTAACATAGCTATTTTTTTAAAAATGATATTAGATTGATCTTTTGAGAACTATTAAAGTTGTCTTTCTGAAATTAAGGTATTACTGTTAATAAATTTCTGCATAACACTAACTAGTTGGTTTAGTTACAATCCATTTACGTGTTAATAAAATCTTACCAGAGTTACTATTATGTTGCGGTTTAATTGTGGTAATTAAGTTTATTATTTGTGTTTATTAAATGCATCAAATAAAGTTTCCATTAATAAAGGCAGAAAAAGACCTTCCTAATACTATTAGATATTCAGGTATTACAAGTTGACGCTTTAATAATCATAACTAAACTCATTTACCTAGATATGAATCGTTAAAAATCAATATACTTCGGTAGCGCTCGTCAACGGAAAGTCTTCCAAAAGAGGCGCAACGTTGTTGTTGGTATTTCAGTTTTGTGCTTCGTGTGGTTTGGGTAGGGTAGGATTTTCTTGGCGTATTATTTTTACGGACGCCATTTGACTGATTCCAAAATGGCGCGTGTAAAAATCTTAATTTATTTAAAAACCAAATATTTTATTTCGTTTTTCTATGTTTTTGGTTTGTTTTAGCGTTATGCAGTTTTATAATGGCCTATATACAAACGTATTTTACAGGAATGGGGCTTTAAACAAAATGTTATAGAAGCTTTTAAAGTTAAGCATTAAAAAAGATTTGCAACTTCTTAATTAATATAAGTAATTATTTATTCTTTTATTTTTCGATTAAAAAAATACTCACTTATTCTAGAGGCAGTTACTGACATAAACCCTTCGGGGAGCAAGAAAATATAGTTTTTTTATTTATTTATGAATCAACAAACTTTCGGGACCGCGAAGTGAATTGTGTGCTGGGCGAACCTTTTCCTGTTCCGTGGCTGGGCGGGGTAAGTCCATGGTCAAAGACGATGTAAAGTGAATGTCCAGAAATTAAAGTAGGTTCATTAGGTTTTGCGGACACAAGTTTTTAAAATGTTAAATGTTCAGTCATAAATAGAAATTTTTTAACAGTTATATTTTTGTAAAACGTAAATATTTCGCTTTTTTAATGTGCTATTTAGAATGCCTATTTTATAATAAAATTCCAGAAACTGCTCAAATTTTGTCAAGCAAAACGTAATGAACCCACTTTAATTTCTAGACATTCACTTTACCATGGTTTTACCCCGCCCAGCCACGGAAGAGGAAATGGTTCGGCCAGTAACCCAATTCACTACGCGGTCCCGAAAGTTTTATGATTCATAAATAAATAAAAAAACGATATTTTCATGCTCTCCCGAAGAATTTATGTTAGTAACTGCATCTAGAACAAGTGAGTTTTATTTTTTTTTATCGCAAAAATAAAAGAATAAATAATTACCATTATTAATGAGGAAGTTGCAAATCATTTTTAATGCTTACCTTTAAAAGCTTTTATAACACTTTGATTAAAGCCCCATTCCGTTAAAGTACGTTTGTAGGCCATTATTAAACTGCACAACGCTAAATCAAACCACAAACATAGAAAAACGAATTAAAATATTTGGTTTTAAAAAATAATATTTTTTACTCGTTTATCAGTCAAATGGCGTTGGTAAAAATAATAAGCCAAAAAAACCTACCTCATCCACTTATCACACTTATCTCGTAATACATACCTATACATACAAATTTATAGATTTTAATTCCTAATACTTCTTCATATACTCCATTGACCATATATATTTAATAAATTTAATTTGCTACAGGAACTAGAGCTTATTTGCTGAAGCAACTAAAGCCCATATACTACAATAACTAAGGCTTATATAGGGTGTCCAGAAAGGTAAGGTCAAAAATGGTAGAAGTGATAGAGTGAGCAAAAAAAATGTTAGTACTTCATATAAAAAAGTTCTATCGCGCTTTCTTAGGGAGTTATTGACGTTTAAAGTTAGAATAAAAAATGTATTTCATTTATAACTTTTAAACAGTTGCCCCAATAATAATTATATTTGGGCATTTAAATAAACTCATACCAGTGTTTTTCCCATAGGCAAATGATAGCGCAGCAATTCATAATTAAACAGAGTAAGACGAATTTTTTCGATTATTATATGCATATTTTACAGAGATGAAAATTTTTACATTTTGGTTTGACCGTTTAATTTCTTCATCATTTTTGTATAAAAAAGGTATACCTTATGTAAATCGATATCTTGGACCATTCTTCAAAATCAATTTTTTGAGGAAAATATTAAAATGTGGTTTAAAAAATTAAAAATGGTGTTTAAAGGCCTTTGAAACTTTATAACACAAATAAAGACTGGTTTTTAAAAAATTTATCATATTTTAATAATTTTCTAAAAAATTCATTTTTATTATACACAGGGGTATGTCTGGATTTAAAATGCGTTTTTATCAAATTCGGTCCAAGGTATCAATTTAAATAAAATTTAAGAATATATAAGAAATTATTCGGTCAAACCAAAATGTATTTTTTTACCTCTGTAAGAAATGCATTAAATAAACAAAAAAAAATCGTCTCACCCTGTATAATTATGACTTACGCGCATCATTTGCCTATGGAAAAAAGCATTGGTACGAGTTAATTTAAATGCCTAAATATCATTATTATTGTGGCAACCGTTCAAAAGTTATAAATGAAATACATTTTTTTATATTCTAACTTTAAACCTCAATAACTCCCTAAGGAAGCGCGATAGAACTTCTTTTTATATGAAGTACTAACATTATTTTGGCTCACTCTAGCATCTCTATCATTTTTTGCTACTTTAATTAAAGCTTAGGTATTACCCTAAGTCCTGAAAATTATAACCATTCAAAAGCTCTTTAGTTAAGTCCATTAACATTACAATATTGATCATAATGTTGATATAGTAATACTGATAATAAGATTGAATATCAGTCACAACTAAGTCCCTTGAGCAGTAAAAAGTAAATGACTTAATTACCATAATGTCATGGACTAACAGCGGTAACTAGACGACTTTAATAACCACACTACTAATGCCAATTAATGGTCGCTAACATTTAAGATATTTTTTGGTTATTAAGCCGACTTAGTTATAGTAACTAATATGGAAGTAGAAAGTCAACTTTAATTATGGCATTAACTGATCTTATCTGTCCCCTATTTAACTGAGATAATTTAGCTATGATTATTAAAACTTTAATTATGGTCGCTAGTAATTTCTCTCAGTGATGATGGAAAAATGCGTTTAGGATGATGGCATCCATCTTTAATAAGTTATTGGCAAAAAGATAACAAAAAGACAAGTGGGCAACTGGCCGTTAAGGGCCATATGTTTCAGATACTGTGATGGCATCCATCATTAATAAGTTATGATGAAAAAATGCGGTTAGGATAATGGCATTTATCATTAAATAAGTATTGCAAGTTTTATAAGTTGAATGTCCCAAAGTTAAATAACATATTTAAAATTTTGTAATAAAAAAATGAGAAAAAAGGCAGGAAAACTTTATCATTAAAAAAAAACATTATACATTTTTATACAGTAACAATAAACCATTAAAAATTAAAGGTATGTAATAAAATTAAAAAAAAGATATCAAAAGAAAACACTTTAAAATAGTAAGTATTCAGGGGACACTTACACTCAATTTTCAGATCCAAAACATAGGGGGAAATATGTTAAAGGAGTTAAATGTCAAAAAAAAACTATTAAATATATATAATATTTTTATTAACACGTCTTTATAACTTTTATTAAGGCAACTCCCTAAGTTCATATAATTGTTTTAAGTTACTACAAACTTAAAAGGGTTTAAACAAATGTTTACAGCTCCAAACAGTCTACTTGAATAACTCGCCTTCTCGACTAGCCATCACCAATTAATCACACAACACACACTAATTAGGTAATGAATACACTTAATTATGTCTATTAAACAACTCTTTTCTTTAAAAAAGAAACTAAAAAGCTAGAGAACCACGTAGAAAACTATTGCACAAAACAAATAAACAAATAAACAAACCAAAGCATTTTTTCTTCATCTGTCAAAATCGTCAAATCTTGTATTTCGGCTAAGCGGGAAATTTGAATTTGTCACGTTCGGTCGAAATTAACCTAGCTAATTTTACCATCATCTTATTTTTATTCGCCCAAAAATACATAATAAACATTTTGTTTCACCTAATTTTTACTTGCATGATTTATAACAATAAAATGTTATGAAAAGGCCATTTCCTTTAGAGTATGTAAAAAAACATAAAATAATGTTGTTTAGCTGCCATTATAAATAAAACAGATCAAAAAAATTGCTCTGAATGAAATGTATGAATATGTGTTAAAGGTTTGCCTTCAAAAATCTAATATTTCTTTGTCTGCAACAAAAGGCATGTTTTTAGGGTTGACTTTTTAATGCGTATTAGATGTTGGCATAATATTGCCACCAATTGGCAATGCTTTACCATCAATGCCAATATAAAAATGTATATTGCCGGCAAATAGTGTTTGCTGGGCAAATTTTACAATTTGATCTGTTAAATAGATGGAGCTAAAAAATTTTCAGGCTAATCGGATAAATAAGAAATAAAAATTTAGTCGTAGAAATGCAGTATTTTGAGGCGAAAAGACGGATGCTTGAAAGCTTTACTTTTGCCTTGACGAAGGACGCGACAGTTTTAAATTTATCAATAAGAGTGAGAGTGTAGAAATACGCGTTATTGTGCTATAAGACTAATGCACCTGCGGGGTCAGTTATTATTTAAGATAGAACCTTGCGATTTTTGCGAACGTGCTACTTTTTTGTGAAACAAAAGATGCCAGAAGGAAAGCTGTCATAGCTCTCCTAGTTTCTGAGCTAAAGGGTGATTTTAAAATTTTGCATTTTTAGGTAGGTACCTATCTCAGTTCACCAATGTTGGGGTTTTTTAAATGAAATACCCTGTATGTTTACCAAAAAAATAAATTTATTTTTATAAACTACGACAAAATTCCCAATTTTTATATTTCATATCCAACATTTTGCAGTAGCCCATGCAAAACAAATACAGTTTTTTTATTGACTTGATTACTGTAGTGGTGCTTACGTCCGTAGGTAGCAATTTTTTGAGCAAAATTTTTAATTAATAAATGATTCTAATTAAATAATTTTCTTAATTTATTATCAGCATGATACATTTTTTAATTAAAAAACTCCTATAAATCTATTATATATACTGACCCTTTAAATCAATGAAACAATTTTTTTGTTAAAATTATGGTAGGTGT
>JACEGR010003838.1:0-97374 GCA_014170235.1 Listronotus bonariensis | reverse complement strand
ATAGGTATAAATTGCAGAGTAAGTACATGGTAAGTACAAACTATTTTGAGCACAGTCAAATTTTCTTTGTACAAAAAAAACAAGAAACAACAGTTGCTTTCCTTTTACATCAAATCTAAAGCTAATTTTAAGTCGGCTGCTTAGAAGATGGTTCCTTTTTAAAATAGGAACTCAGCTCAGCCAATGATACCGCACCCCTTGCCGCGGCTAAGTATGCCGGATATTTTACTTAAAAGTAGATTTTTGCTACGTTATTGAAGGTCACGTACGTCAGACGTATTCCTGTCCATTTCGAGGTTAAAAATTTGGTTAAGTATAAAATTATATTAAAAATGGTTCCTTTTACACCTCTTCTATTTGTTAGCTCAGCTAAGATTTTTGCTTTGCTGAGCTGAGATAAAGTTACAAAAGGAAAGTAACTAACGTGTTGATGTTTAGGCAATAAATATGTGTTACATTTTTGGTAGTTTGACATATACAGGGTAACTAGTAACTTTACCGGCAAACTTGGTAATTCTTCTACGGAAAATAAGAAAAAAACTGTTTATGAACGTTACTTATTATGTTTAAAGCGTTTCACTTTTAAAACTATAGGGGTAAAAATCAAACAACAAAAATCGTTTTTTATAGTAACTTGTTAACCAATTTAGACATTTTGAAAAATTTGGATAACTTGTCTTATTGATCAATGATATTTTAAGGTAAAAGAAAAAATTAAATATTTGACCGGGTCGTCCATGAGGAAGGTATAGCAAATATTTTTTAGAGAAAATGGTTTGCCACTTCATTTGCCTAAAATAAAAATATTTTATCGAATTTTCATTAAGTTTAACATAAATTTAATCCTTTGAGTTTTTTATTTGATGTAGGGTTTTGCGTTAATAAATACAAACCCTTTCTCTAAATGGCAAATCGCTTTATAATTTAATAATCTTTTTTCTGTATACACTGATATTTTTTTATAAAATTATACATTGGGTCATTGGTTGTAAGTGCCACAGTCAATAGAGTAAATTTTTTATTGTAAGTAATAATACGTTAATGTAAAATGTATTTTTACACTGTAAAATGTAATTTATTTTTCAAATAAGAATCATAATTTAGAAAGTATATTTGCTTCAAACCAATTAAGTTACTTAGTGCGCCCCTGCCTATTTCAGCAAACACATCCACACTGCATGAATTGGTTTATTTTCTTTGCATTTGTAAAGTGGAAATACTTTAGTAATTTCTATACGGTAAAATTTTTTTGAAAAAATATGTATATTGATATTAAAGTAATTTAAAAGAAAACATTATTTTTCTTAAATCTTAACACCCTGCAGTTTTAAAAGTATGACGTTTGGAACATAGATTGATAAAAAGTTTTTTCTTATTTTTCGTTGAAAAATTACCCCCTTAAAGTTTGTGAGTAGACTTACTTGACACCTGATACTATGTGTAGAATTTATATTATTCGAATAATTCGAAATATTATAATAATTATACAGGGTGGTCCCTAAGTAATGGGCTAAAATTCAACTAAAGAATTGCGACGTTAAAATATTGCTATTTGACTTAACTTACCATAGTACAAAAGTTGATATTGACTGAGATACAGGGTGTCAAAGTTCAAAAAATATTTTTAAATTTTTCCAATAATTAAAATAAAATTACGTTTTGAGTATTGTAATAAAACTTGGTAGTTAGGGGTTTTTTGACATAAGCTATTTATATCTGATGTTAATTCTTAGGTGCTAACCAGAGAACGCTAAACGCTACCTACAGTACCTTACTAAACTTCTTTGTGCTTCCCTGTATGGACCATCCGAGTAAAATAATAAATTTCCAATGTCTTTTACATAAAAATGGTATACTTTGTAAGAATCGCTCTAAGCAACCGTTTTCTAGATATTTGTCATTAAGTAATTTAGTGCAACCCAAACATGCCTTTAAAAACAGCATATTAGCCATAACTAGAGTTCTCGCCAGTAATAAAGATGCCACGGCATCATCACTTCTGTCTCACTTTCAATTATTCTCCTTTTTGTTGCTCGCACACGATGTAAACGACGCGTTTAGACAGCGATATTTGATTGCCGTCCTTACTTGTATGACGCTTGTGGCATTTTTACTATTGAATAGATCTCTACAACTGTCCCATTATAAACGATAAATTAATGTATTTACTCATATGTACTTTTTGGTTGCACTAAACCACTTAAATGCAAATATCTTGAAAACGGTGGCTCAGAGCCATTTTTACAAAGTACACCTTTTTTGTTTAGAAAACTTAGAATCATTTACTTGTTTACTTAAATGGTTTATACAGAGTAGCACAAAAAGTTGGGACGGTTTAGAGAAATTGAAAGTGGTGTAGGTGACGTTCTCTCTAGGTAACACCTAAAAATTAACATTAGATATAAATAGCTCTTGTCAAAAACCCCTAGATACCGAGTTTTACTAGAATATTCAATATGTATAGAATATTATTAAAATAATTTTTTGAACTTTAACACCCTGTATCTCAATTAATATTACCTTTTGTACTGAGGTAAGTTAAGTTAAATCGCATTATTTTAACGTCACAATTTTTCAGTTGAATTTTGGCCCCTTACTTAGGGACCACCCTTTTTCTTTTCTTTATGAAACGACAATATTAAATATATTTCATGATTCATTTTTTTCTAATTTATAAATCCAATGAATCTATGACCCAGGAAATTTAAAATAAATATTTTTTTATAATTAAAGAAGAAAATATTGATGGGTATTTGCTTGCCTTATTTTTAAATTAAATAATTCACATACCTAAAATTACCGGAAGATCTTTCTGCAAGAACTCCATCCTCTGGAGAATATCTTTTGGGGCACTCATCCTGAAAAATTTCCAGCACGAATCCAAAAAATCTCCTGTATTGTAACCCGAACTACGATATTTTAATAATTTACTCTCCAAACCACGAAAATTTGTCATTAGTTTTAAATCAGCATTACATCCGCATATATACTTTCCATCAATTTCCAAATGCCCATATGGGCAAGAATTTTTAGAAGGTGGACCCAAAGAGAAAAATAAAACATTTATTCTAAGTCTGCATACTTGGGAACTTGCTTTTTTTACAATATATATGCAATCTGTAGGAGTGCCACTGGAATATGGAAAATTTGGACTTACTAATAAAAATCTTTTTGACGAAAATATATTGTTTTGGCAACATTGTTGTGCGGTTGCTGGCAAATAATCCGGCCGTATTGGTTTTTGGTTGTCCACCAATGGAGCGAGGGGTTCGTAGTGATTTCAACAACATCACGATTATCCAATGTTATGTTACTTTCAGCGCTTGAATTATTTATATCACATGCATCAATTCTTCTTATCAACAATTTAAATCCCTTGTTCTGCTTATCATTCTGACCGGAGATAAACTTAAGTTTCAGTGATCCTCCTTGTTCTGCACTATAGATTTTTGAACCGTTTTTCATTCCGCACAACGCATCTTGATGTCCAATTTCCAATCTATCTTTTGTACATCCTTTAGATGTTTCCACATTAAAGTCTCTAAATTCTAAATTATAATGAGTGGTACAGTTGTTTCCCTTTAGAAGGTAAAAGCATTCTTTATTTGGCGAGTATGGAAAGGGATAGTTCTCGCTTGTCAAAATAACTTGTTTTTCGACAAATATATTACCGCACAGGGTCTTCTCTGATTCTTCAAATGCTGTTTCTCCATTGGCTGCTTTAATAAACAAAACTTTTATTACCACCGCTGTTATAAAAAATACAACTTCATTTTCGGAGCACATCAGTCAAACTAACAATAAAAGGAGCTACATTTTGGTAATGTTTAATATTCAATGTTTTATTACATGTTATGCACAATAAACAAAGGTTTGGTTAAGATTCGTATCCTCAGGAAACTAATATTTGATAATGGTCGAAGATACACCTTGTAGAAGTAAAGACCGTGACTGTTGTTTAATTTGTGTTAAAAATTATTAATTGTTTGACCAACACTGAAAAACCACACTGTTTATATTTATTTATTAAGGTAAATAAATTAAATTGAGATTTTTAACAATGAATGGCGTCACGTAGTTAACTAAAATTATTGCAAAAGAGTGACTCCATACCATGTTTTGTACTATATAGAGTGAACAAGAAAACTGGGGGTTTTTTTCTTGTTTGAACAAACATTTTCTTATTGCCACTTATTTTGTTTTTTGACTTTAAATGCGGATTTGTTTTGTTAACTATTACTAAAAGATCATATTAAAATTTCTAGGGAAAATATATACCGGGTGACAAAGAAATAACTATCCAGTAATTTATTTTCTTCAGTGCAACCGTAAAGCTTTTTAAATCAGGGACGTTAAAATGTATCACCGGATGCCAATTTAAAATATATTACTATCTGTGTATTACTTCCGGTTTAACCGGAAGTGATATAAACTTTGATATTTTACCACTAACATCATCTATATTTTTAGGATTTTAATTCTATAGGTGATTCCTGATATAAAGCCTTTAATATATCCACAACCTAACTTGTTTGGTTTTGGAGAAAATGGCGTTTGAAAATGTCCAAACGACAGCACAATATGCAGTTTTATGGGAAAACTAATGAACACCACAAAAATTAAAAATGTCCTTATATATCTTTAAAAGGACTCTACCTTTAGAGAACATTATAATACTACTTCCTGTTTAACCGGAAGTGCTGTAAAATTTTAACTTATAAAAATGATAACCCTGGTATTCTTTTATCGGAAAAGTTTCTCATAGCATTCAAATAAAATTTTAGTCTAAATAAAATTTATCGTTCTTAGTCCCCCCTAAAATTCAGTTTCTACCGTTTACCGCAAGTTTTTTAGGACAACTATAAAATAAACTGTCCCAAGTTACAAAGATGTCCACATTTTCGTAAAATTTGATGCAAAAATGTGGCTATCGTTCAAAATTATCGTTTTTTACTCAACGCCCAATGGAGGTAGCCAGAAAAGTACATTTTTGTCCATCTGTTTTAAAAAAGAAAAAGTACCATTTTACTTTAAAAATTCGCCTTTAAAAATACTTATGGTGAAGTTTAAAACACCCTGTATAGTCTATTAGGGCTTAATGTCAGATTTTAATGATATCTAGTTTCTGGCGGATGTTGAGGTTACGATATGTGCAGGTGGATGTAGTAGTAATTAGCTCTAGAAATTTATTAGGCAACTGTATATTTAGGGCCTTAATAACACTTACCAGTTTTAGGATTTGTTGGTATAATAGGGTATAATAAATATTATAAGGAGGTTTTATTGGGTAATATTACGAGCTGACTATGTTTATTAAATAGTTATCTCTACAAAAAAATATAAAAATACTCTTACATGTATGCTATTAACTTTGCAATGAATTATCTTTTAATAGTATATTACATTACAAGGGTGGAAAATGACTTATTTCACACGAGTGGGAATATTGTTGCACGAGGCGTCAGCCGAGTGCGACAAACCCACGCGTGTAAGAAAGTGATTTTCACACAAGTAATGTACACTATTTTTCCTACGAGCACAAGTTATTCACCAAAAAACAATAAAAGTTGTTTGTCTTCACGGAAAAAATAAGAAAACATTTGAAAACTTTGCATCACTATGGTGATATATACTTTTCCTTACTGCGATATATTATACTGTTTAACAATATTTTTATATCAAAATCACCGACCTAGTCGCTTTTTATCATTTAAGAATTAAAAAAGGTCCTCATTAAAAAATATTGCATGGCTTTTTCAATGTAAATCCCATTAACAGCCTGATAACTCCAAATTTATTTTAAATAACAATGACAGCGATGACAGCTTTATATTATACTTTGCAACACTAGTGATGTAAAGTACTTTGCAACACTAGTGTGATATAAGGCATTTCTATGTATGAAAACAGTGTGCTATTTACTATTTTCACATGTGGTCGTAGGAAAAACATTAATAATAGTAATAATAAATGCCATTTTGTGTAAACTTTCTATAGGCGCGGCGACTTTTGAAATTTTATATGAATGCAATCATATTGAGAAAAAAACAATTTTGATATTTTTTGGATTTGTCTTTCAAAGCGGTTACAAAATGTTTGCTCTCAGGCAAGAATAAATGGAGTAAGTAAAATCATAGAGTAAGGAAATTATAAGAGTTATCATGGAATAGCCGATTTAAGGACGTCATGCGAAAACTCCCAATATAATTTTATTCGTTTCTCGTGGAAATACCGCCAGTTAGTCATTTCAGTAAGCTTACGTGTTTCCCCATCGCTGAGGTTACACGAGGCGAGGCTTGGACCAACGCATTTAAAGTGTAAACTGGCAAAAATGACAAGCCTACCGCCAGCCTGCCGCAAAAGCGGTACGAAAATTTTAGCATGCCATGGTTTCTCTTATCCGTGGGTAGATTACTTTATGGTAATATGGTATATGGGTGAGGATCTTTAAAGGGTTTTTGACACATGGCACCCATATAAAATTTTAAAATTCGCCGCGCCTGACTGTCTCAAAACCATTAGTTTTTTTTTTATAAAAGTAAGAGACGCTGACCCTTTAACCGGGGTATACACGGTCATGCAAAACTGTCACATCTTTCAAAAAGCCAAAGCTCGCGCGCAAATTTGACCGTGTGTATTAAAAAACTGCCACATCTGGCTTGGTATGCGACTCGATGTCCGAGTTTGAATTTTCGTGGCGCGCGTCGTGCAAACTTGTGCATGTGTAGGACACGTCAGTTACCGTTTCAGTTTAGGGGACGTCGTTTACGGGGTTATATTGTTGGATTTGAGTTAACAAAATGGCTCTTTGGCGCTAGGAAGATTTATTGCGTGATTGTATAGATATGTACCAAGGTTATCCATGCTTTTGGCAAGTTAAAAGTAATTCATACATTGACAAAAATAAAAAAACCTTTTCGCTGAATCACGCTTATGTTTAAGTTGATCACGCCAATGCAGCTGCCAAAACTGACAGGTACATCTGAATCATGTGTGTATCAAAGGCTTCATTTGACATTTGCTTTCATGCAAGTGCGTTTCAGGTGTGTATACCCCGGTTTAGACCGATATCTATGGCAGGAAGCCCAAGAGGGGAGTTCGGGATTTTATACAGCGCGGCAGATTAATAAACCGGAGGATACCTTGTACCTAGTTAAGTACGTCCACCAAATATATAAGCCCCGTATACAGGGCCGTTTTTTTATAGATAACTGTGAAACTAACCATAATATTATCATCTTTGACCTTAAGCATTGTGTAAAAGTATTATTTTTGGACCACTAAAAATTAAAATTAAAGAATATAAAAATACGGAACTTGGTGACTCGTCGAGATCGGGGGTGACCTACCATGCTTGGTTAAAAAATCACCACATACAGTGGTCGAAGGCCAAAATTATTTACAAAGAAGAGTAAAATTTCTTTTTTATAAGTAAAGAAGCTGCTGTAATTTTAAAACAGTAACTTACTTTAGCAAGGCTAGTAGCTGTGAAAAATCGGTCAAGCTTTTATGAATAATGAATATTATATAAGTCGTATAGTTTCATAAAAGTAGTTGTAGTTATTATTTGAAAACGATTTTAGATAGACACCATTCGAAACGTCGTGTATCGGTAAAAAATAAAAGACAGTGAAAGTCCAAAAAGAAGTATTAATTGAAAATATAATTTTCGTCAGAAAAAGGCAACTTCGTTTTTGGCTTTGTAATTCTCTTAAAAAGTAGTTAATTAAATTTGTTTTTGATTATCAAATTCTGATAAAACTAGCCACATAAAAATTAGTAAAAACCTTAAATAAAATAAATAAGATCATTTGCATCCTGTATGTATATTTGTATATGTATCCTAATGGACATTTCATGTAAATTTTCATAGTACCGCAGTACTTTGTAAGTATTTCTTAACCTTTTTGTTTTTACAAGGTTACCCAAATGTCTTTTTAGGTTTAAATGCGTTTGTCATATTCTGCATTATTTCTACTTCCTATAATTTTACGACCTGAAATGACTATGTGTGAACTGATACAGTCTTTCAATAAGGGTTGAATAGGGCCATATTGATGTAACGAGGAAAAAAATTATCTTGAATATTTTTTGGTATTAGTTAATAAACAATGTAAAGAAGAATTAAAATTAAAATTTAAGATGAACAATTTAATTTTTTTTTAATCAAACATACATCTTATACATCTGATTAGAATTTAAACACGTCCTAGTTATTTCGATAACACAAAGCCCCCAAAAAAATGAAAGTTTATACACAAGAATCATACATATGTATTCCTATATATTTTCGACGCTGAATTCGAATACGAGCTCAGAAATGGTTCTACACGTCTTGAATTGGTCCCAGGGGCGTATATTGACCTGTAATACGATTTCCGAGATAAGGCGGGGTCAAAGATTCATTGTAAACCCAAAGCCGGATTTGTGCTCGACAGGGCCAGAAAAATCACCCCTTAGGTACCTGAAAATCCTGTTTTAGACATAGCAATTACGACATTGATATTTTCATGTACATTTGAATTCGTCAATCGCGCAGTAAGTTTATGGGACAAGGAAAATTAACCCTAGGTGCCGGAAAATAGTTTTTACACTTACTAATCACAACAGTTAGATTTTTATTAATTCTTTTATTTTGAAACTCATTCTGTGCTCGAAAACTTTTTGGTCACCTAAAATTCCCAGTTTGTGGCCGGGGAAAATATCCTCTTAGGAGCCAAAAAATCGCGGTTTTAACGTTCCAATCCTAACTTTTGTCATTTTTTTCTACTTCATTTAAAAGTACATAAAAATGTCATTGTTGTAATTGCTATGCCGAAAACACGATTCTTCGGTCCCTAAGAGTCATTTTTCGGCTCAAAGTTGGGCATTCCAGCTGGCAAAAACTTTTCAAGCACAGAATGAGTTTCAGAATTAAGAAATACACACAAATTTCACTTTTGTGATTGCTAAGTCTAAAAATTATTTTTCGCCCCCTAGGAGGTCATTTTTCCGGTCCCAAACTGAGAATTTTAACAGGCCATAAACATTTCCCGCATAGTGTAACAACCAGAACTCAAACGTACATAAAAATAACACTGTTGTCATTGCTATGTTTGAAATATGATCTTCCGGCCCCTAAGGGGTCATTTTTCCGGCCCAAATAAAAAGTTCAGTTAGCTGTAGTCCTGTCGAGCATAAATTCGGCATTGGCTTCAAAATGCACCCTGGACCCCTTCTTATGCCGGAAACCGTATTTCAGGGCTTATTGAGGCTCCTGGGGCCAATTTCAGACATGTAGGGCCATTTCTGAGCTCGCAAACAAGCTCTGTCATTTTCTTTAGAAGTATTATACGATTATAAAATTTTAATCGGATATATAGTTGGATAAGAATGATAGGATTCAGATTTCTGATTTTTTAGATTTTATGTGGCACATCTGGTTTAATCGGAACTGCTCTCAACTTTGCTATTTTAAATAAAATATCTTATATATTTTCTAAAAATCAATTCTACAGACAATTCCAAGAAAATATGTGTACAACAAATGTTATGTTAACCGCCATTTTTATCGATTTGTTAAAAAATAAATGAAAATAGAAAAGGGCAAATGCAGTTTTAATAAATCTTTTATCCTAGCGTAAAAACAAAATTTTCGGTTTTACCTGAGGTGGTAAGGTTGACTTTCGACAGTAAAGAACTTCAATAACACAGCCACACGAATAAATCTGGGGTCGGTTTGAGCCAATTAGGTCATGGTCAAGGTTATTTCAAGGGCGAATCATCAAAATTTATTCCAAATGGACGACAAATTGGTATTTTTATGTTTTTGAAGTCGGTGAGTCCGAATCCGGTGTCAATTTGACCACATCAGGTCATGGCCAAGGTCATTCCAGGGTCATATTATCAAAGTTCATATAAAGTGGACCACAATGGTGATGAAGGTCAAATCAACAAAATTTTCGGAAAACAGACCACAATCTTGGTACTTTTATGATTTTAGGGTCGCTAAATCCGTATCCGTGGTCAAATTGATCCCATCAGGTTAAGATCAAGGTCATATCAAGGTCAAATCATCATAAGTTATCAAAAATAGGACACAATCATGATATCTTGTGGTATTTTGGGTTGCTGACCCTAAAAGACCTCGACCATGACTTGATGGGAATAAACTGACCCCAAATTCAAATTCAGCGACTTCAAAAACATAAAGATATCACGATTGTGGTCTATTTTCGATAAATTTTGATGATTTGACCTTTAAATGACCTTGACCCAGACTTCATCAAACTAATCTGAAGTGGTCAAACTGACCAAAGATTCAGATTCAGCGACCCCAAGATCATAAAGATACCATGATCTGTGATTGACCTGACCATGACCTGATGGGGCCAAACTGTCCTTAGATTCGGATTTAGCGATACCAAAAACATAAAGGAACTATGGTCTTTCTTTCAAAGCTGGATTCTTGTAAATATGTGTGGCTGTGTAATTTAAAAAAATCTAATTTAAACTCCAATTTTCTTATTTAAATTTAAATAATTTAATTAATTTCGTTTTCTGGAGAAAATTGAAAACTTTTAATGCGTATATTCTAACCAAAAACCTATCGTAGAAAATAGTCAACTTCTCGCTTTCTTCAAAATCAGAAAAGCAAAAAAAAAACAGTGTTCGGTTTTTAATATAAATTTTCAGTCATTTCCGATGAAATTGGAGGTAGGAAAAGGACAAAAAATAAACTCATTTATATTTTATTGGCTACAACAGAAAATGATATAAATATCTACAACTTAATTGACATAAACATTTATACAACACTAGTTGCACAAGTGAAAAACATCATTATATACAGGGTCATTTAAAAGTGTCCGTCATTGGTAACTTCGGTATTACTCAAAATACGAAATAGTTTAGGTTACCAAATAAGTAACATTTTTACACATTTTAAGACTAAATATTAAAAAAACAATTGACAATCGGGTATTTAGGTTATACAGCGAAATACCTGGTTTTTCATAGAACAGCCTGTTATTTTAATTACCAATATAAAGATTTTTCAAAATTCTTTAAAAAATATACCCTACCTATGTGATATATTCCATTTTTTATAGTTTCGGAAATATGGCCATCAAATAATGGACTTATAGAGGGTGGGAATGTACTGTATAATTTTAGGCATTTTATTTAAATGCTGGCACCGGTTTTAAACACAAATTTTGGCTGTAATTTGTTGAACCTGCTTTTAATTTTGTTTTTGTTAATTACCCTGGTGATATTAAAAAATTATTAAAAATTGGTAGTAACGTTTTTCAAGTATTTTTTTTAAATTTTTTAATTATGTCACACCACAAATTTTTTATAACTATGGTTTTCATTTATCAACTGGGATGTTTTGTTTTCAATTCTGGAAAAAAATCCTATTATGTTGATAATATTTTAAGCTCAATATTAATAATGTTGGTTTTAATTGTTATTATTTTATTATTGTTTGTGGTCCAAAACACGTAGTTGTGTACGCCAAGCCAACACAGATTAAAACCATAATCTGCATTTAACTTATTAATATTTTAAAGTAGCAAAAAAAAGATTGTTTTTCAAATTTTAAAAGTTTATAGGACACACAAAAATTTACGATTTTTAATAAGTTTTTATATAAATTAGAAAAAAATGTTTAATCTTTTTTAAAATCTAACAATTATCTACATAAGTATCTTATAATATATAAGAATGCCATATACATAAAAGTTTATTGGTTATAAATAAGGTTAAATTCAGTCATATTAATATATGGTAGTCAGTAAAGGAGACCACACACTAACAATTAGGGAGGCAACCTTGTTTTCTAAAATGATCCTAAAGTTTTTTTCCATCGACTTATGGGACAAAAATCACACTGTTCATATATCGCAATCTCAACAAAAATCTGCCTGAATGCAAAAATCTTTGCCACGTATTTACAAGACCCTAATATTTATTTAGCCTACGAATTGAATGCCGTGAAACAGAGTTTGTGTTGGTCTCCTTCGGTTACAAAAATCAACTAATTGTCCTCTTTTTCCACTGCGTTCTCCCTGAATTGCAACAAGTAGTCGGTAGACATCATCCTTTCTTGGTGAACACATGTAGGGAGGTTCGTATCTGTAAAAAAAAGTTCTCTAAATGACACCTTTATTTGAAATACAAAATTTCCAACAGGTTTTTACTTTTCTAATACGCATGCTTAGTTTGGACCAGCTTTTTGATTAGTTTAAAAATTTAACCCTGCAAACAACATGACGTTAAATACCACCGAAGCAAAATTTTAAAAAGTAGTCTGATTAAGTTTAAACAAAACTTCAAAACTTATTTTTGAAATTTGTTTAACTACTATCACAAATTAAAATAACTATACACACACCGTAATGTTGAACAATAAACACGAAAATCTGCAACTAAATAAAAAAGGAAATGATATGTAAGTTCATTTGCGCAGGTCCCTAAGAACAAATTTCTTGGTAGTAAGTGGTTTTACGGTCACTGGACACATACTTTGGGCAGTAAGTATATATTAAAAAGTCACCTGAAAAAAATGTATTACAGTTTAAAAAGTCAATCATAGTTACTTAGTACCTTACATGCTATTTAAATAAAGGACCGGACCTTGAGCAAACTGGGTCCTAAACGCCTTAACATGAACGGTCCTATTTAAAGTGGCATGTAAAAATATAATAATTTGACTTGACCGGACCGTGAGCATACGAGCAAGGTTTACTGCACACTAGTCGTTCAGGTCGCGGTTCAACTTAAGCTGCGGTCAAATATCTTTTATGCTATTTAAATAGGAGTGAGATTGACAGGACCGTGAGCGGAGCGTGAACTGAGTCATAGTGAAACCGTCAATGTAATTATTACAAAACTAATAATAATAATAAAAATAAATCATAATGACCAGTCACTTATAAGACAGGAGTCTAGTGCTGTAACAACTGCAGTTAAAAGAGCCGAACAACGGATGCTCTTAGAAGATCACATTAATAAGCAGCAGCACGGTGTCTTTTACAGAAACATCAATAGACTCGATCTATCTCGAAAGCTAACGTTTGGGTTTTGAAATCCGCCGAGCTTAAGTCTGAGACCGAAGGATTCTTACTAGCATGCCAAGATGGGGTGATAAACACATTGGTGTACCGAAGCCAATTTTCCAACGTTCTTGACACCGCATGTCGAGCCTGTCGACAGCAACCCGAAACCCTTATGCATTTATTGTCAGCTTGTCCAGTGCATGCTGTCAATAGCTACATCCATCGGCATAATGACGCTCTTCGGGTACTTTACTATCACCTGAGGCATTACTACGGCATCGATGAAACAGCAATACTGCCGTTTGCTCCCGGAGACATTGAGGCAGTAGTGGAAAATGACAACTGTCGCATATACTGGAACTACGCGTTCCCAACAACGCATCAAATTCAAGCGAATAAACCCGACATCGTTCTCCTTGATAAGACGAACCACACCATGTATGTAATAGAGTTCTCCGCCCCAGCGGAAACTAACATCGATATAAAAGAACGGGAGAAACGAGCCAAATATCAAGATCTTCTTGGCGAACTTCGGAGGCTCTATCCGGAGTATACCGTGCGATTGGTTGTCCTGATAATTGGCGTTTTGGGAGGCATGAAGAATAACATATTAAGGGAAATGAGGTACATTCCAGCATGTGAAATATATCCGAACAACTGGTGATGAAGATGCAGAAATCTGTTGTCCTTGGATACCTTCGTCTACTGAGGCAAATGAATTTGGCCGAAGATCACTGACCGAGCGGACGCGAGGAGTGGTCTTCGATATGGATGGCCTTCCGCACGAAGCCATATGGGGTCGGAGCCATCGGATACGTCGTGTTGGATCTTTTAAAGATAAATCACTAAAAATTTTTAAAATAAAGGCAGGGAAAAACGTATGAATATATTAAATAACAACAGATAAATAAACAAAAGTATAAATAGTCATTATCTTAAATGATTTATTATTTTTTGCTTTATAGTTCGATTTTTTCAGCTTTGTAAAATGGGTTGAATTTTTTTAAATTGTTTATTTTAATTACATACTTTTTGGGTTGACTCACCTTGCATATCTAAGAGTGTGCCTCTTAAATGGATATTTTCTCTGGTATTTTGATCTTTTGGGTGTCACTGGTTTATTAATATCTTCACTTTCAATTTCGTTTTCTTGTTCATTATATAAACCTTCGTTCTTAAAAAACGTATCTTCATCTTCATTGTGAGAGTTTTCTATGTAGATAAGAGGCGTTGCGTCTTTTGGCCATGGAATCAATAAAAGTTTGGCCAACATATTAGTGATTTTTTCATATTTGTCATTTGTTATAAGTTTGTTTCGCGAGTCATCTGTAAAATGGTAAAAGGTTTGTATATGGATAAATAGTTGCTGAAACAACATCACAAGGTAAAAATTAATTTTTAGGGTATACCAGAAAGATATTGATCTTAGAGTTTAATTTTAAATTTTTTAAACTTATAAATATCCCGATAAGATAGTGGGGACCATTCAATCAAACTTTGATTTTTTTAAAACTACCATCAAAATTTACGTTTTAAATACGTCTCCTAAAAAAATTGAATTTTTAAGTTGTTATGTGATTGATATGCACTGATTAAAATTAGCTATTTTTCTTTTAGAATTGTATTTTACACATTATAATGCAAAGATACTTAAAGATATAATAACGCATAAGTCAATGCGTTAATATTTATAAAAAGCTTTTATATTTATTTTATTATTACTTAAATTAAAAATACAGTGCGTGTCTAAAATCAAAACTAACTTGTTTTTGTTATCTTTGGACAATCCACGAAGGCTTAAAGCCTAAATACTAGCGTACCGTGGGTGTCTTAAGCGAGGTAAGAGGGAGTTTGTTGACACGAGACTTAAATACTTTAAAATTAAGGGGAAAAAGACCTCCGCCGGCAGCAGGTTCCACATTCTATAAACTCTAAGGATTAAAAAGAAGAACAAAGTAGTAAAAAACTCTGTAAAAATTGGCCGCTCATAAGTAGAGGATAAGTATTTGATGACTCTTTTTGCGACAAGGAACATAATTGTGTTTTGGATGCATTAAAATGAACAAGATTTTTAGCGCCCCAATTCAATAATAAATTAAGATCCTGCGTAAGAGATATCTGCATCGCTCTGCGTTTGTTTTCCAAATCAGGTTTGGTGATGGGTTTAGAAATCTGAAAACTGGAGTGAAGGGTACTATCGTCGGCGGAACTATGAATGAATTAGTTGTGGACGAGAGTAGGTCGTTGATGTGAAGAAGAAACAATGTTGGTGCCAGAGCTGAGCTCCTGAGCCACTCCAGCATTTACTTGGTGAAAGCTGGAGACAATATCTGATATACGTCGATCAGACAGATAACTAGAGAGCCAAGTACAGAGTTTAATTGAAAGAACATAGGAGGGAAGTTTATTAAGGAGTGCGGCATGCCAGAGTCAAAAGCTTTGGATATATTAAGAGCAACGATCTGGGACTTACCTAGAAACTCAATAGACTTATTCCAGGAGTGTGATACGAAGGAAAGAATCTACTGTGGATCTTTTATGGCGAAATTCATACTGCCTGTCATGCAAAATTTTCTGTTCTTTTTAAATACTTGGACTTGGATTTGTAAATTAATAAAAGTTTCCATTACTTTACAAAGAACTGAGAAAATTAAAATGGTTCTATAGTTGGATGGAAGAGATTTAGATCCTTTCTTGGGAATAGGTTGAACACGTGCAGCTTTCCAGCTTTCTGGAAAGATACCTAAGTCGTAAGAAAGTCGACAAAGCCGAGTTTAAATTGGTGCAAGTTCTGGAATACATTTTTTTAAACGACTGCTGGTATGCCCTCCGGCCCAGACGATTTTTTGGTGTTAGGAGAAGAAAGGATACGGTTACAACGCTTACGAAAACATTAGCCAAAATTGGAAAATAAATGACAGAAATAAATTTCATACTGAGAGTTGGGCGCCATTAAGAAAATAAATAGAGAAGGAGGTCTTGTGATACATCATTTTAAAGCTCCTGACGAGTACTTTATAACTCTAAAACAAATAGTCAATATCTCTACCTAATACAAAAAGAAGGTACCTTAATAAATTTATTAATTAATTAAAATTAGTTAAAAATTAAATAATTAATATGAATATATAATTTTGATGACCATATTTCCAAAATTAATACAGTTTATTAGTGTGGTATTTTCTTACAGCTCTTTTAAAGATCTAGGTAATATTGGTTATAATATCCACGGTGTGACAAAAAGTATATGTATTTTTTATGACGTTTCCTGTACTTATATTATATCACCTATAAAAAGTATATTAATAAGAACTTTTGGCACACATTAAGTATATCCAGCTTTATTAGTTTTGGAAATATCGCCATATAAATTGGGTATTTACTGTGTGTCCCATGATAGGTGTTACAAGGGAACAAATGGACCAAACAATTTTAAATTTTTAAACAAAATTTTGGAAAAACTGATCGCATGTTCCAAAACTAATAAATACAAAATTTTACTCTAATTGGAGGGGAGCTATAACTAAATATATATATATATATATATCTATTTTAAAAATTAAACAAAATTTTATAAGGAAACGTTTTAGAGAATTGCATTTTATTTTAAAATTTGAAGTTAAATGCATGAGAGTAAAAAAAAGTTATAGTTAATTTTCAACATTTTGCATTACAACCTAAATAATGGGCAAGAGGGGCAAAATTTAAAAGATATTTAAATAATTTTACTTATACAATTTTTTTTTTGCCGCGAAACTTTCAGTTTGACATTAATATTAGGTACCTGAGGCATATAAGGCCCGGGGTTTAATAAGGCCCACATTTAAAAACTCGCAACAAAATATATGGGTTCAGATTTAAACGTTACCCATACGTGCGTTAGACCCAAGGAAATGAACTTTTTAATAAGGAGCGCTCGATCCCATTTAAGCCTATGTTCACTAAATTCTGTGACGTAATCTTTTTCGTAATTCTTTGTTTACTATCGTACTGGAAGCGGTTTTGGTGTTATTTTTTGCTTTTTAGTCATTGGACTTTTATATATGTTTTGTTTTTACTGTTTATAGTTAAATTAAGTAGTTATTAGTAGTGCAGTTACAGAGAATTTTAAAACCTGTAAACAGGGGTCACTGACATTAGGTTGTTTAAATTATCTTATTTTATTTTATGCAAGTATTGGTTTATTTTGTCATATGAAAAAATAATATGACAAAAGGGTGACGTCACAAACATAACCTATATTTAAATTCCTTACGTTAGACCAATAAATATCACGGGAAGTAAGCGGAGGCTGCTACTCGCTGCCTTCTTTAAGAAGCGAAGAATTTGTGACAAGGTTCTATATCATTATAAGGATTTATAATTATTGCCAGAAGAAAACTATAAGTATTCAGATTTTATTTTTGTTTAGAACTTAGGTAATATTTTTGTGAATTTTTCTTTATTGCTGTTCAAAACTTTACGTTTTTTTTTTTTTGGAAGGAAAAAAGTTATTTTTTGTTTTTCTAAAATTAAGTTCAGCGGCTAATAAGGCCCACTGGAGTAGGTCATAGCTAATAAAGTCAATAAAAGAAAACTTGTGTGCTGCTTGGGTGGCTACAGAACATACTAAGACCAGTGGCATAAGAAAGTGTAGAGCAAAGGAATATAAGTTTTACCTTTAAGAGCTATGTATTTTTGACTTGGAACTGTGCATTGATAAAAAATTCGACCAGGAGAAAGGCAACTAATTATAACTAATAAACCAAAGATTTATTAGGATAGGAAATATTAAAAGTTTAATTCACAAAACAATATTTTGGGGTCTTATTTTACTATGGTGGTTTAATAAGGCCCATAAACAAGGGTTTTTATTAATGTTTATAGTTGGTTACATATTTATTTTTGTAATTTTATTTTTACAATAAATAAGCAATCTTTAATCTAAACACAATTTTGCTTAACTTTCTTAAATAATTCGAGTTTTTTTTTACATTTAATGTTAGGTGGGCCTTATACAGGATGTCCCAGATAAGAATGAACTCTATGGGGATCTCGGAAACCGTAAGAGATACGAAGTCGGTTAAATGGGAGAAAAGTTGTGCATTTATTCGCCGAACAATATGCCTTTTAGAAACTTTCAAAATTCCGAGTACTTCCGAAGATATACGGAAAAAACCGAAATTTTGTAAAATAGATTTTATTTTTTCCTTACATTATTAGAAGAGATACCTCAAAATAGATTGCACATTTACATTGCCACTTTTTGTCAGCTACAAGATGGCGGTTTCAGATTTGACATCTAATGTTTCGTCTTCAGCTGACAGATGTCAACTTCATTTTTTCTTATGGGCGCCATATTGATTTTTACGTGAATAGGTAGTATTTTCCACTATGGTTTCAACGACGTATAACACTTAATATTTTTTACGACGTTTCGAGCTAAAAACCTTCATCAATGGTAGCTGATGATTATTGAGGAGAAACGAAACGTCTGATTACATGTCGAAACTCAAATAATGTGGCAAGAAAATGTAGAATTAATTTTTATCTATCGCTTTCAATCGAAACCAAGAAATATCAATTAATGCAATTATTGGTGTTTGTCAGATAAAAGTGATGTTATGAAATCAATATTTTTTCTTGTTTCAATTAACAACAAATAAACACTCACTACAAAGTAAAACAACATTTAATAATAATGCAAATTCATGAACAATAACACTTTGTCTAATTCAATATCAATGATCCACAAAAATTATTTCTGGTTTTCAAAAATACCTCCTTCATTTTCCAAACATAAATAACAACGATAAACAATTTCTCTCATTACATTTTCTAACATGCCCGGTGTTATCTTTCTAATCGCTGTTCGTATTTCAGCTTTTAATTCTTCGGTGCTTTGAAAAATTTTCCAGTAGACTTCGTTTTTAAGGTACCCCCATAGAAAAAATCCAGAGGGGTGATATCTGGGGACCGTGGAGGCCAAATTATCGGACCATGAGTGGCAATTAAGTTATTTTCAAAGCGGTTTCTTAAATATTCCATATTATTTCGTGAATTGTGAGGAGGAGCCCCATCCTGTTGAAACCACATCTGGTTTGTTACTTGTAGAGGAAGGTCATCTAAAGCGTCTTCTATTTCATTCATTAACAATTGCCCGTATCTCTCGGAATTGAGTGTTTCTTCATAAAATATGGGTCCAATGATTCGGTTTGCAAAAATACCACACCAGACATTTGTTCCAAAACGGTTCTGGTACCTGGATGTTCGATATCGACTTTCATTATTCGTTGACCAATAATGTCTATTTTTTCTATTAAACATTCCATTATTTGAAAAATAACTTTCATCAGTCCAGAGAATTTTATGAGGGAATTCCGGATTTTCATCACATTGTCTAGTGAACCACTCGCAAAAAGTAAGTCTGCGCTCTTTATCTCCAGGATGCAATGCCTGGCAGATGCGGTATTTATATGGGCGATATCCTGCTCTTGAAAGAATTCTTTGACTCACAGATTTCCTAACACCATGTTCATTTTCAATAATGCGAAGCCCTATAGAATCATCTTCTTCAACAGCCAGCAACACTGTCATAACCTGTTCAGGATCATGGTTTTTTTACGATGTAATACTGGTTTGTCAAATGCGCCATGCTCTTTTAAGTTTTCGACTAATCGTCTATAAATGGACCGTCCAGGTTGACGCCGTTCAGGATATTTTTGAAAATAAGACATCTCTGCTTGAGCACCGTTTTTGTTACTCTCGATATAACAACAAATCATGTCAAATTTTTCTTCATTCGAATAATGTGCCATCTCTTTTATTTGTATAATTCAACGGTTTAAAAATAACACAACACAACACAGATTGACATTTGCAAATGAATAATGTCGATTTCACAAGTGACAGATCGAAACACTAGCAATTGTTTAATTCCAAAGCCGCCTGTCTATGCTATAGCTAAAAGGATGTTCTTTGATGGGGTAGACAAATTAAGAATTAAGAGCTGAAATGCGAGCAGCAATTAGTTGCAGTAAATGTTTAATTATTGATAATCGAAATAAGGAAAAATAATTTTTTTATAACATCACTTTAAACATTTAGTAAACAAAAGAAATGAATATTATCTGACAAACACCAATAATTGCATTAATTGATATTTCTCGGTTTCAACTGAAAGCGATAGATAAAAATTAATTCTACATTTTCTTGCCACATTATTTGAGTTTCGACATGTAATCAGACGTTTCGTTTCTCCTCAATAATCATCAGCTACCATTGATGAAGGTTTTTTAGCTCGAAACGTCGTAAAAAATATTAAGTGTTATACGTCGTTGAAACCATAGTGGAAAATACTACCTATTCACGTAAAAATCCAATATGGCGCCCATAAGAAAAATGAAGTTGACATCTGTCAGCTGAAGACGAAACATTAGATGTCAAATCTGAAACCGCCATCTTGTAGCTGACAAAAAGTGGCAATGTAAATGTGCAATCTATTTTGAGGTATCTCTTCTAATAATGTAAGGAAAAAATAAAATCTATTTTACAAAATTTCGGTTTTTTCCGTATATCTTCGGAAGTACTTGGAATTTTGAAAGTTTCTAAAAGGCATATTGTTCGGCGAATAAATGCACAACTTTTCTCCCATTTAACTGACTTCGTATCTCTTACGGTTTCCGAGATCCCCATAGAGTTCATTCTTATCTGGGACACCCTGTATGCCGCCGGTACCTTATGTCATTTCTTGCCTACAATTTGGTTAATGTTGTCTTACTAAAGTCCTCAAATTTTCATTCAAAATCCAAACAATTTAAAAGTTAGGGGAGGTTTTGACTTTTGCCACGCACTGTATAAGATTTTTTTCTTTAACAATGACAAATTTTGTTATTAATACTGTGACTTTTTAAACTCTTAGACTTTTATTGCACAGTAAAACAAGTCATTATGTCATAATATGTTTTAAGATATTATCAAAAATTAAAAAATATAATTGTTCAAATTTAATATGAACCTATATTTGCCCAAGGGCGAATTTAGCTTATTGTCATGTAAGGGGGAGAGGGGAAAGGGTAAAATTTAAATTGAAAACAATTTTTAACAAATCATTAAAATAAATAATTTATAAATGCAGTGATATCTTTAAAGAATTTATTTTTCAATAGATAAGAAATATGTCCCTATTTCATTTTAAAAATACTTTAGTTAAATAATTTCACCTAAAAGTAATATTTGGGGTTTGATTTAATCAGTCAAAGTAGGTGTTGGACTTTAAAGTTGTAGCCTTTAAAAAAGTTAATTATGGGAAAATATATATTTATTTAAAAATACAACAATAATAATACTCTTATTTAAATGGTCTTTGGTAACTAAGTACTTAAAGAAAAGTTGTTGACAAGACTGAACAATTTATTTCAGTTTAAAAAATCTAAAAACATTCATTCACAAGTTTTTGTTTTCTTCGTTATATAAAGATGGGTTCAGAATTAATTAAATGTGGATTTAATTCATTCTGAAAGCGATGCCGCCAAGTACACAAAAAATGATAAAGTTAACAAACCCTTTTGTGAACAATGATTTATTGCAGCAAAAAATATTTAACCCGACGAGTTTCTAGTACCACGCCACGTGCGAACGGTTTTATAGTGAGTCAGAGGCGAAATAAGAGAATGTTCTTTTAAGTAGGTGATACGTGTTTTAACAATGTATTTCTTATTATTTATCTAAAAATATGTAATCAGGCTCTGTCCGAGGCTCGTTTTATGAATTCCTACTACGACACAACACCCTACCGTGCTGAAATGCAGGAGGATTTAACGGGAGTTTTTATTTAGGAACACTGTAAAAATATTACTACGCGCTAGCACAAATATCGCGTAGGAATTCATAAAGTAGAACGCGGAAATCAGCTCCTATAATTGCTACGCATGTTGTAAGCTGGGATGTTTTAAGTACAAGCAAATTTGTTTTTATGTTTGGAATTCATACTGCATGGCAACAGGAGACGCTTCGCCACCGCCTTAAATCTTTTTACTTTACCGCCTTATTGCTTTTAATTGAATCATACGGTTGTTTTCTTTTAGTTTTATGTGAATTTTAAACGGTTTATAACCTAAAAGTAGTGTGTCAATGTTTGTTTTTTAAATAAAAAGTTTACAGTATGACTTTTTCCATTTAATTTTTCTTTTTGAAATGGTGCCCAGCTGAGAGTTTGACATTTATATCTGTCATTTCCTGTCTAAAATTTGGTTTATGTCTTCTCACTAAAGTCCTCAAATTTTCATGAAAAAATACCAAACAATTCAAAAGTTAGGAGATAAGGACCTGAATTTAGACAAGCACTGTATAATATGTTTTGTTAGATTTTTTGGCTTTGCTAACATCATTTTGTAATACCTCGTATCAAATTTAAATTAAAAGTTAAAATATTTATAAGCTTAATAAATAATAAATATAATAAATCCTTGTTGTATAACCATAGTTAAAAGACAAAACAAATCGTAAACTATGACTTTTTTACAAATGGTTATGTATTAATTATCTCACTGTATTTAAGCTGTTTGATTCACTTTGACTGATTTGTAATGCTTTTGGACACAGATCTTTTGTTACCAGGTTAAATTTCATTCGTAATAAAATTATGCGTTTGCATGCTTTTAAATTTCTTCCAAACTGTAGCACAAAAGTTGCGTATGGTTTAGAGTGGTAAAGGGAGGTGATACTGTTCGTATTTGCTACTGCGTTTCAACTCCATAAAGGCGCTGACACGCAGTAGGAATTCACAAACCGCTTATGCATTTGCATGCTTTTAAATTCCTTCCAGGGTTACGTTCATAAATCATTACAAAGTACACATTTCTTACATTTCTGTTACAGAGGTCGTTTCTAAATGTATTATTTATTACACTGCTTTTTGTCTTACAGCGTTCAAAAATAGTCTGGAAATGTAACTCTGTATTACATTCTTTACCGTGCTCACGAGCGCGGTAACAATTTACCGATTTTGCGCATTTCATATTTGTCTCTTAAAAGAATAGGAAACAAACGAAATTTTTATAATTTTTAGATTTAAAAGTTTTTAAAAAGAAACAAAAATATTTTGCTGATGCTGCTATGGTTGACAGAAAAACTTTGTTCATTTTTAGGCTCTTTTTATTTAGCTACTATTTTTCTCCAAACCACAAAATACCTGCAAACTTTTTCAAATTCAAAATAAGAATATCTTTATACAAACATAAGTATTGATTTGTTTATAAATTTATTTATAGTATATTAAAATTGTAATTTATATTAGTATATAAATAAATAAATAAACATTTTTAATTATTTTCCGTTACATGTTAGGTTACAAGGGACATTTACATTTCATTTCCTGAGTAGCGTTCAAAAATGGCTTTTACAATGTAATACATTTCAAATGTCATTTTGATTCCATTACAAAGTACAAGGATTACTTTACATTTTATTTATGAACGCACTCCAGACTGCAGCACCAAACTCACGTAGGGTTTAAAGAGGTAAATAAAGGTGATACTGTTCGTATTTGCCACTGCGTTTGAACTCCATGAAAGTGCTTACACGCAGTAGGAATTCATAAATCTCGTCCGAGGCTATGTGCATTCGAAAAGGTTTGTTTACTTTATCATTTTTTGTGTACTTGGCGGTATTGCTTTCAGAATACCTAAATTAAATGAAGACCCATCTTTACCTATTAGATTGTAGATTTATTACCAACCGCAGGTACAATACAATTTTTAAATAAAGCCCCGAACATTTATTATATTTTTTTATGTCGTCGGCACTTCTTGGGTGGGGGAAGGTAATTACCCGCTTTACCCCTCCCCTTAAATGAGCCTTTGTATTTGCCTTTGTCTTTGTCAGATTTGCTTTTTCTTACCATCCATCGTTTCTTGTTCTGTATTTAATTCGTTGAAGCTAAGTGGTATCTCGACCTCATCCAGTTGTGCATTGATGTAACTATCGCTTTTTAAAACCAATAGTACTAAAGAAGCTAGCACAAGTTGGTTTTTACTTCTTGATGGAGATACTCCCATTACTCTGTAAAAACAGACAATTAGTTAATACAGTGGCGTAGCTACGTAAGCAAAGGCTCTTGGGAAAAAATGTAAAAAGCCCTAAGTATGATATAATTTTAATAAATAAATATTTAAAATTTCAACGTACTTCAAGCACCAAAAAAAAAAGGTTTTTGTCTCTGTCTCTTCGTCCAGAACTAACCAAAACACATTAACATAAATAGGTATGTAAGTAAGCAAAGCCCTGGGTCAAGGGTGGCCTTGGAATAGTGTCCAAAATGTATGAAAAAGTTCTTTTCTTAGGTAAAAATTAAGTTTTTCTTGCTAACCAAAGGATTTTGCACCCCCTGGCTTTTGTATATGCGCGGTGTGGAAATATAATACAAAATTATATGAAAGAGTATTTTTTTCAAGATGAAGACCTTTTTTTTGCTTTTTAAATGTTTTGTTCTTGATTCTCAATAATTTTTTCACCCCCTGAAAATCATCCTGCCGGTGCCCTACCTACACTATTTAAAGTTAGTACTCAATTAGTGCTGGATTCAGGTATATTGTCTACTGAAGCTAAGAGTGTTACGTCCTTAAAAAAAAAACAGCAAAAAAAGGTCTTTATCTTTAAATTCTCGCTCTCTCTCTCACTTTGCCCCCCCACCTTCTCCTGTCCCATGTCTAATTCAACTACCCAATATTTAAGAATATCAAAGTTTTACTTTTTTCTCACTTTAAATTTGATCTGGCGCTGAAGCGGTCGCTTCATGGAAATTTTGGGGGTCCCAGGGCACTGCCCCGTCTAGCGCCATAGTAACTGCGCCACTAAGTTGAGTACAGCAGCGGGACTCCGTCCTTAATTTTTTTAAGTATGTTTTTTTTTTTTAATATTTTAAATACGAAGCCCGATAAAAAAATGTACTATACTAAAAGTTGTATTTTTAGTTGCTTTATAGAAAATAGCTACATAAAAGCCAGTGGCGTACATTGTTCTCTCAACAATGCCCACTGTACGCCACTGGCTTTTTATGTAGTTTTTTTCCTATAAAGCATCTAATAATATAACTTTTTAATGTAGCATATTTTTTGTATCTTGCTTCTGTATTTAAGATTTAAAAAAAAAGAAATCTCAGATACGAAGCAACTCCGGACATGTTTATAGGAACTTTTCTTTATAAAATGACATAAGAAAGCAACTTTTGAAATTTTTGGTATCATTGTTAGGAAATACCCTTAATTTTAATTTGGAAACAAGTCATTTTTAAGCCACCCAGTATAAAACCCTTTAAACATTTTTGTGGAAATGTATTTTCTCATCAAGCAGGACTTTATGAAGAGACACCTTCTTTCGTAAAGTTTATAATTAAAAACTTTTCCATTTGGTAAGAACTTCCGAAGACATGCTGTATATTAACTTAATCTCTAAATCGTAAAACGTATTACTTTATTACCATTCTAATTTATAAAAATATTTTAAAGTGTAAACAATTTTAATTATTGCTCAATTTACTCTTTTAGGTTTGAGTTTTTATAATGATTTGCTTATATTATTTAGTTTTATTGGTTAGCAGTAAATATATAGGGGAAAGTGGGGTGGATTCATACAAGGGGCACCTACATACATTGAGTTTATCTGAAGTTAGACACGAAGTAAAATAGTAACGTAAGTGGGTGTGCACAGTTTTTATGTGTGTTTACAGACTAGCGAAGTTTCAGAATTTTCGGTGCAGTAAGATCGAGTGCACAACACAGAATGTGTTTTTGCCTCACGTAAGTAATTTCCTAACGTAACTTTGGACATATTTTATGGCTAGTTACTATTTTTTGGATTAATTATTGCTATTTAATCCTATTTATAATAATACAACAGGCACTAATTAATTGTGTAAATTAATATAGATGAAGACGGTTTTTCTATTTCATATTTTTTTATTAATTAGCATGTGATGGGGCAAATTCATACACAAGTAAATGGGGCACATTCATACTGTATAAATGTACCCCTGGCCCATTATGAATATTTTTTTAACTACTATTATTTGTTACACAGACGATTATAGTTATAAATATTATATAAAGTAGTTTGACTGAAGTAATGGTTTCATTTTTACGGAAAAATGCAGGGTGCTTTATGAACTTTGTGTCTTTGGATGTCAAGGATCAGTTAATTTTACCAGACATAGTGATGATATTAATACAGATCTTAGGTCATAATCTGTTAATAACATAGGCATATTAATTATAGGTTTTGTAAGTTAAGGTATCTTTGTGTTACCCAGAGTTTTTTTATTTGATATAATTAATAATGTATAAGCAATATTTTTTACATTTTGAGATTGTTAGTTTTATTAAATATAACTGACTAAAATAAAGAATGTTAATAAGTGTTTTTGGTAGATAACGATACATGTAACGTAAAGACCTTTTAATGACACTCTTCACTAATCGGTACTTATGTTCATATCACGAAACTATTGCGGTAAAATAGGTATTAACAGGTTTGGATAAAAACTGATTTTTAATTTTGGATTTTACTATTTGTTTTGTATGTTGAAAAAATGTATTTGTGATTTTTGTATAAAGTATGGTATAAAACAATAATAAACAATAATTATAACGAATTAATAGTAATATGAAATGTGCTCCTTCGGTTGTATGAATGTACCCCACTAATGGGGTACATTCATACATTTTGCTTTTTTTTGTAAAAGTCTTATGGAAACTCGCGCATGTACATTTTCAATAATATTAAGGTTCTACTACAATATAAAATAGTTGAGCTACTAGTGTGTCATAAATTAAAAGAGATATACCTAAAACACGGCATTCCACAGAGCAAAATATAAAAACTTTATGAAGCCTCCCCACTTTCCCCTATTATTTTAAAGTACCTTTATTTTACAACACACTGAAAAAATATTTGAAGAAAACACCCTTCTTGACTGAATGGCGAAGGAAAAATAAATATGGGCAAATTTTGAATGTTTTCTTTGTTTTTGATTTTACTACTCAAAATTTTAATTGAATATAAAGATTTTGTTAAAAGGGTAATAAATTATAGAGATTAAAAGTAATAATAAAGCTGTGTCATAGACGTAAACGTGAAACGGTATTTTTGAAAGACTTTCTTTTTTAAGCTCAAATAGACGCATCTTTTGGTATGATAAAAATAATTATAGTTTTTAAAATAAAAAAGTTAGAGTTTTTAAGGTAGTGGTAAATTAAAACTAAATTTTAATTGAGGCGTTGAGAGCTATAAATTAATATAGGATAGTGGTAGCTTACTAAGTCCACTTTAGCTCTGATAAATAAGTTTTATACTTTTGAAAGTACGCGTTAAAGTCCATTTTTTGAATTGTGGGATGTTACGCTCTGGCTCTCAATGCCTTAATTATGAAATTAGTTTAATTTAGGTAAGATATTTTACTTTTACAAGATGAAAAAAATTCTCTAAAAGTTATATTATTGGTTCTGTGATAAGATGGCAAAACCCGATATGTCACTTTTGGAAAAATGTTTAAGAAATATTTTTTTAACTTTAAGGTGTCAATAAAAATCACAATTTCAGTTAAATATTTAAATTTTGCAACTAATTATTTTTATATTAGTAAAAAAAATGTAAAATATTGTACTGAAATTGTGATTTTTAAGGACGCATCAAAATTAAAAATATCTCTTATGAACATTTTACTATAACTGACATATCGGGTTTTGCCATCTTAGCACAGGGTTAATCTGTTATTTTTTCTACTAACATTTCAGAAATGGTATCAGTACAAGAAATATCACCACATTGGCGATTTCGTTTTTGTTGTGCTACCAAATTATAGAACATACAGTTACCATAGCAGCTTACAATAGAGTAGTGTAGAACAAATGCGAGACAAGATAGACACATGCTGAGTTGTACTATAACAAACCAAAAGTCTACCTTGATAAAAATATGGCCAGTAACAAAGAAGGCAGCTCCAATTAAATTTTACAAATTTGTTTCAATTTAGTTAAGTTTTTTTAAGTAATTTATTTATAATTGCTTTAGAGAAATTTTAAATTAGATTAATGAATTAAAGAGGGTTAATTCAAAATTTAAAAAAATCTAAAAAGGAGGCCATGACTTAATATTTTTGAAAAGTTCCTAATTCTAATTACCTTTTTAATTATATCTTTTTTGTATTTCTAATAATAAGGGTACTTTACTCTTAGGCAGTTTTAAGTTTTTTTGACCTACTCTCTATATCCTTCATCTTTTAATAAAAGTAACTGGTGCTAATACAGTTTGCACCAATTTTTATAAGAAATAAAATTTTCTGCAATAAAAACTTTCTTATTTTTTGCACACTTAATGAAGCACACTGTATACTTATTCCTTAACCCTGACGTGACCGGGTCATATGGACATTACATTTAGTTTAAGCGACCGCAAAAACATACAGTACCTAACCGTTATCAGTCCCAGATCAGAAAGTTTTTTTTTGTGGCTGTGCTATTTGAAATAAATCATTTTTAAAACAATTTAAGAGTCTCAATAAATTATTTAAGGTATTAAAACTTATTAATCATATCAGTATATAAAAAAAATATAATATTATTTTTTCACGACCTTTAAAAAAAATGCTGTTTATTTATTCGTTAACATGAAGTTAAAGTACTCCATTCTAGTGCACTACATAAGGTGTTAAAAACGTAACATTTTTTAACATTTCGAAGCTTTTATTCACACTTTCAAATAGTGTTATGTTTCAACGCCTACTACAATAAACTTAAAAATCAATATATGCAATGTAACAGTAAACGCAACATCAACTGTACCAAACGGTCAAGTTACCTTTGATTTCATCATTATTTCTTTTAGTTCATGCGTCGCTAGTTTTAAAATTTGACAGAGAGAAATTGTTGGAAATTGATAGTTAAAATGGATTTGGATGACTAAGATATTGAAAAGGAATTTACACTGTGTAAGTAATATTTCCACAAAAGTAAGTACATAAAATTTTCTAAAAATTAAATAACAAAAGCATAGTTTTGAAGAGAATAATTGTCTCCTAAAAAATAAGAAGTTTATGATTTTTTTGTTGCAATATAACGGTTGTGCTAGAAAAATTAAAATAAATAAGTTAAGATAAATTAAACATGCATAAAATGGTATTTTGGGGAATTTTTATACGGTCGTGGAAAAAATATAGTATGTAACACATGCATAAAGTTACTCATTGGATTGCCGCTCTCGCCTAACGGCGAAAAAAAAGCGTGAAAAAAGTCTTCTCACTCACTTCTCACTTTGTGCACTTGTTACATAAATTACTATTTTATAATTTTAAATGTCCTTAGATAAACAATGAAAAGTTTATATTAAATGTATGTACAATCTAAATTAAGTCGTTATTAATTGTGTTATTATTTTAAATTTCTTAGCGCTCTATTCTAAGTATACATTATGTAACTTTTTGGCACGATATATTTTTTAAATTTTAATTTAACTTTTATAATAAAAGAACTTGTTACTTCAAAGTCAACTGGCCTTTAATTTAAAATACTATTATTTTCGCAATTTTCTTATTTTCGTCTTAAAAATATTCAGGTTTTATAATAGGGTTTTTTTTTATTTTATTTTTATTTAAACTGTTAAACAAAGGCTAATTTAACATTGTGTTTAGAAAATTTCGTATAAGAATATTAATTTCCGTTTTTACTTTCTTATTAAAAGTTAAGTTACAATGAAAGGAAACTGCGGTAACCTTTGCTTGTCACCATATCTGTCAAATTAACAGTACCTAATTTAAATTACAACGGAACGTTACAAAGAGTTCTGTTACTTTTTATAAAGACAATATTAGGGTGCCTACGATGCTAAATGGGGATTTAATCGGGCGTCATAAAGATCTTTTGGGTTACAAAGCTTAGATTATAAGAAGAATAAATAATAGTTTAAAAAACTAAAAAACACGCTTTTATATGCAACCGAACTAAAAATTAGAAAATAATTTACTATTTTTTTATAACTTTTCCCTCATAGATATTTGCAAATAGAATAATTATAACATTTAATATATTAAGCACCCCACGCTTTTATTCTGAAGTGACAAACTCTTTGTAATGAAATTTTTTTCCTAATTTTTAGTTCGGTTGCATATAAAAGCGTGTTTTTTTAGTTTTTTAAACTATTATTTATTTTTCATTTTTAGTTCGATATATCAATTAGTTTTTAAAAATAAATGCTCCAGTTTATTTACTAAAAACTTCTTCGACATTTTGTCAAGAAGACACAGAGGATCTGTAAAGGAATTTATTTATCCTGGCGGTCCTAATCAGGATAACGGGATACTGTTTTTAAATTATTGCATTGTCATCGGTCCTTGATACGTGTGCAAAGTTTCAAAGAAATTGAATCGCTGGAAGTTGGTAAAAATTAGGCTCAAAGATTCCGTTACATAGATAGATAGATAGATAGATAGTTACAACCCAAGCTAATAAAAGCGTGTTAAAAAAATGTCAGATAATGTATACCTTTTCATCCGTGGGGCAGCAACTGTACAGGGTGGGCCAATTCGACGCTTTTAATAGGAAATTCATGTTTCTGTATGTTTTACAAAAAACTGCCCCCATTTGCAAGGCTTAAATTTCAAGCCAAATTTACTAGTGCGTTTTCTTTAATCCTTTATAACTTTTCTATTTTTAAATACTTTTAATTCTGTAAACACATTTCGGCAGCAACTTTTATGCAGATTGCAGATATAATTTTAGTTTTCTCTAGGGTTGTGCATTGTTGATTTATTTATTTATTTTTTAAACTTTTAAATAGAACACCCTGTATATTTTTCACTATTAAAATGGTTAAAAAATTACCGTTTTTAAAATGTGTCACACTTTATATTTCTTTATAGCCGTTTCTGAGATATTGCATATTTTATCATTTATGACTGATATTCGTTAGTTAGTAGGCCATGACAAAGTATTTATGTTTTACTTTAAACAATTTTGATATAACTTTTATTTTTATGGACTGCAATGACGGAAACCAAAGTATTTCAAATTATATAATTAATATTTTACCCTAGAAATATTTTGATCAGGATTTCTTATTACGTAATATTTTATGTAAAAAGCAACTATTATTTTTTGTATACAGGTAAGTAAAAGATGGCAATGAAAAACAAACACAAGCTAAATTAAACCTTTTAAGCTAAAAGCTGGTATTTGTTTTTTATGGTTATCTTTCATTTACTAAAATATGAAAAATAATGGTTGTTGTACATTAAAGATTAACGTTTTATTAAAACCTGATTAAAAAGTTCCTAGGGCAAAATTTAACAAAAAAATTTAAAAATATAAAAAATAAGTTTATTTTTTACCCCTATTGGCGTTAATAAAATATTAATAAAAATGGTTTCCTTCATTGCAGTCAATAAAAAACAAAGTTAAACCAAGATTGTTTAAAGTAAAACATAATTACTTTTGTCATGGCCTACTATCTAACCAATATCAGTCATAAATGACAAAATATGCAATATCTCCGAAACGACTAAAAAGAAATATAAAGTATGACACATTATTGAAACGGTAATTTTTTAACCATTTCATTAGTGAAAAATATACAGGGTGTTCCATTTAAAATTTTTAAAAATAAATAAATAAGTCGAAAATGTGCCATCTTGGAAAAAACTAAAATCATATCTGCAATCTGCGTAAAAACTTGAAGTAGACATGTTTTTACAGAATTAAAAAATATTTAAAAACAAAAATTTATAAAGGATAAAAGAAAACGTAAGAAATGAAGAAACGGGCTGTTTGTTGTTGCGGTTTTTACTAGTAAACTTGGCTTAAAATTTGAGCCTCGCAAATGGGGGTCAGTTTTTTAAAACATAGAGAAACATGAGTTTCCTATTAAAAGCGTCGAATTTGGCCCACTCTGTACAGTGCTTGTCTAAATTCGGGACGCCTCTTCTAACTTTTGAATTGTTTGGTATTATTTCATTAAAATTTGAGGACTTAAATAAGACAACATAAACCAAATTTTAGACAAGAGACGACATATATAACTGTTAAATTGACAGCTGGGCATCATTTTCTGGAGAAAAATATAATGGAAAGGTGGGTTTGTTACACATCATTTCAAAGCTTCTGATAAAAACTTTATAACCCCAGAATATAAAGTCAATACCTTTACCTACTACAAATGGGGTACTTTGAAAATCACCTAAATTCCTTAATTGGTCATATTTCCGAATCTAATAAAGTTAGAAACACATATTGTAGAATTTTTTTAAAGCTTTTTAAGGATTTATTTAATGGTAATATTGGTGGTACTATACAGGGTAGGACTAAAAGTATAGATTTTTTTATTATATTACCATTAAAAATATATTAAAAGGACCTTTAAGAAAATACCATATTTGGTATATTTAACTTTATTAGTTTTGGAGATATGGCCTTCCAAATCAGGTATTCGGGTATTTTTAAAATACCGCCATTTTTTAGGCGGTAAAGGTATTCACTTTATATTCTGGGGTTAAACTACCTCGTCAGGAGCTTTAAAATGGTGTGCCACAAGACTCCCTTTCCATAAAATGTTTCTGTTCAAAATGGCGCTTAGCTGTCAGTTTGGTATTTATATCTGTCATTTCTTGTCTTAAATTTGGTTTATGTTGTATTACTAAAGTTCTCAAATTTTTATGAAAAATTACCAAACAATTCAAAAGTTAGAGAGGGGGTCCTGACTTCAGACAAGCACTGAAGATTTTTAAATATATCAAAATATACTGTTATTATTTGGGCTTGTGGAAATCGTTCGGATCCTATATCCTATATATTTTTTGTTATCTTAAAATTATTTTCTTCAAAATATAAAAACAAAACTAGCCACGCTTAAGAATGTCGTCGCAAGTAGCAAATGAATCAGCGCACATCTAAGTGGCCTGGCACGTTGCATGCCACATTACTTTGGTGTGCGATGCTCATTTCTTTGCATTGGTTCTATTTATAGTACCTAACATGCTAGATGCATGCTACTTGCGACTTGAAAATAATTTTGCCCTGTATGTTGAAAACGAAGATGGCCATGAAAAACCGATTTTGGCGTTTTGCCGGTTAATAGAGGATTAAAGGAGTTTTTGTTTTGAAAATGTTGGTCTCTGCAGAATGTGTTTCTTTGATCTCCTCGAGTTAATTTGGCCAAGACAATTTTTTTTTAAACATGAAGTTTATGAAAATCCTTCATTGTGACTCGCTACTATATAATTCGATATTTTTGTACTGTTCCGTCCTAGTGCGGAAAAGTACCTTTTCGAACAAGTAATGAAAAATGATTTTTTTAGAACCAAAACGTGTTTGGAAAAGTGATTTTTTCGCACGAGAGTTAAAGTATGATATTTAGTATATTTAATAGCTATAAAAACAACCAATTTATACTATATTTGTTTCGTTTACTTTAGTCTACAGTCTACTTCCGTATACTCAAAACGTATAGTAAGCCGTAGTCCTTGCCTTTGGTGTAAAATGCTTTAAAAATGGTTGGAATTTTTAGTTTCATTAATCTTTTTTATACTCTTTGGGTGTAAAAAAATTAAAGAATGTATTTAACGACAAAGTAGGACATTCTCTAGAAAAGATAAACTTAAACAAGACAACGGAGTTTTAAGTTTCTTTTTTTATTTAATGCCTTAGAGGATTTTGAAGTTTTTTTTCATTTAACAAGTACATATAAAGCAAATTTTAATTAAATTTTTGTAAACTTACAGCAAAGTGTTATTCAAATTGTTTAGTTGGTGAAGGTTAATTAAAATTCTAGTACTAAAAATTAAAATACACTTATTAAGCTATTATAAACGCAATTACACTTAAAAAGGGTAAAATGTTAAAATTGTAGTAAAAACATACTTTGCACATTCCGTTAAAAAATAAGCCACGGTAATTAAAAAAATGGGTAAAACGAAGACTTTTTTGGTATATGAGAACTTCTACACAGTTATTTATTTTTAAATGAAAAAAACTCGTAATAACATAATAACATATGAAAAAGAGATTTCCCCATTTTGACACTTAAGAGACGAAGGATTTAATTTCATTTATTTGCCGACTTCCGGTAACACTTAATGCCGATCACCAAAGCCATGCCAACCAAGTGGTGCAAGGAACCAGGGCGCAACCAGTAGCGGCGTTAAGGTAGGGCGCGGTTGGGCGACCGCCCCAGGCTCTAGAGAAAAAGGGCGCGATTTAAAAGGTGAGGACCTTTTTTTCCCTTCAATTTGTTTTAAGGACGCCGCGAAAATCTCGCCCAGGGCGCCAATAGTGCTAAAACCGGCACTGGGCGCAACGCTGCGAAGGTGGAAAATTGTAAAAACATGGCTGAAATTTTGAAATAAAAGGCGACATTTAAGAAACGAAAACAGTGTAACAGTGAAAGCGAGGGGCCTTTTTGCTCTTAAAAATATTCAAAGAGAAAGAAAAGCAATTTGAAAGGACTTTTGGTTTTTTTGGATGATTTTTAATTATCTTTTGGTCCAGTTGTAGCTCCTTAGCTCCTTTCATCAAAATTATTACTAAACTAGCTTTTGCCCGCGGCTTCGCACGCGGTAAATTCAGAATAAAACAAATTCTTCTTGTTTATACTATAGGGATTTTGGATATTTTTTTATAATATAAACCTTTCTCTTGAATTACTCAATCTATTAAATACCGAATCAAATTTCGTTAAATAGTGATAAGAAATGTAATAAAACATTTTTGCTACTCCTGTATATTATTCCTAATAAATACTAATAATTAATTTTCAAATATTTATATTTAAGCAGTTTTGTAAACCTCTAGGTGGTATTATACCATAGTCAAAAAGGAATTTAGTTTTAAGGGTTTTTTAATATAACATTTTTTTGACCCACCCTGTGTGGCAATTTTTTTTTTATTAACCATAGATACCTGTGCACAATTCCTATAGACACTTTGTTTATAATTGCAATGTTAACGTCAATATCGAATTTTAATATAATCTTTTTTAAAGGCTCTGTATATGTTTTTTTATATTATTATACATATAAACCTTCCTCTTAAATCAATCTACCTACTAAAAAAAAACTCATCAAAATCCGTTGAGTAATATCAAATTTTAAAAATGTAAACAAATTACACTCTGTATATGTTTTCTTTGAACATTATTAAACTTATAAAAATTCTTCTTACATCACTCTATCTATTAAAAACCACATCAAATTTCGTTAAGTAATATTGAATTTTAAATGTAAACTATTTTTTTACACTCTGTATATGATTTTTTAATATACATATAAACCTTCCTCTTGAATCACTCTATCTATTAAAGAAAACCGCAACAAAATCCATTGAGAATAGTATCGTCAATATCGAATTTTAAATATAAACTCTATTTTTAAACACTCTGTATATATGTTTTTTTTTTAAATATTATTATACATATAAACCTTTTTCTTTAATCACTGTCTCTATTAAAAAAAAACCGCATCAAAATCCGTTAAGATCGGTCGTCAATATCGAATTTTAGTTATAGTTTATCCAAGATAGTCGACCCGTGCCCACTTCGTTGGGCGTTAATATATGAGCTTTTGTTTAATCATAGTAAAATATAGCCTATACCACTACTGAATAGTGTAACTTTCTAATTGTATAAGAATTTTTATGATAGGTATAGTACTTCCGAAGATTAGCGGCTACAAACAAACAAATCCACAAATCCACAAACAAAGATACAAACTTACCTCTTTATATATTAGTACAGATATGGAGATACAAAGAACCCAATGTTGAATTTTGACCCAAATTTTCGAGTATGCTGTGGAATAATTTACCGTCACAATTTTCTACCAGTGTATTGGATTTTAAAGCCCCATCTTTTTCTTAACTTTTTTTTATTTATTTATATCAGTATCTTTATTCTTAAATGAAATACAAATTTTTCATCCTTTATAATTTATAAACGCAACCTTTAATCATATATTTATCACATAATACAAACATTAAATGCTAACTTGCTTGATTTGCGCTCCGCGAAATCGCTTTGAAACCTTTAGTCGTCGAAAAACGTTACTACAATACATAATTATTCATTTTTCATCATTAATATAATGTAGGTAATTAATAGCTAATTAAATTACACTCTTTTCTTTAAGAATTTGTATTACAAAAAAATGATACAAATAAAAGAAAGAAAATATGGGGTTTTAAAATCCAATATACTGGTAAAGCTCGGGGCGGTAAATTATTCTACGGGGTTTTCGAAAAATATGGGTTAAAATTAGAACATTTGGCTTTTTCCTGGAGAATATTTAATCCTATTCAAACTTTTTGTTGGCCTCCCATATTTGGGGTACACACAAATTTCTCGTATAAAGCAGCTACAGCTACAGACGAAAAATAATTAATGTCGTTCAAAAAGCCAAGAGGTAATTTGGATTTCACCCAAACAAAATTTGTTGGTCACGGTCAGAAGTGAATTTGAGGAGAAATGTGATACCGCGGTAGTTTAAAACTCTGTAATTAATTTTTTTAAGATTATTTCGTAACGTATAGACTTAAGTATAAACTTTTATACTCAATCGCAAACCAACCTGATTTGTCTGTTTGAGTAATACCTAATGCCAAAAACTAAAGTAGATATTTCAGTTGCATGTTTTAAGTTTGACAACTCAGGACATGATTTATAAACAAAGTTACAGCTTTCTTTGATCTTTACTGCCATCTTATGGATAACGTGCAACCTGGCAGAAAAGAAAAATATAATGTCGTACAAGACATGTGTTATATATCATTTTGCTTTTGCATTTTTCTAACAAAAGTTAAACAACTTTGATATATAGCATGTTTTGACATACTGGATGCCCACGAGAGTTACTAGCAGATCTGTTTTTTTATCTTTGGACAATCCACGAAGGCTGAAAGCCTAAATACTTACACACTACGTGGTGTCTTAAGCAGAGTAAGAGGAAGTTTTTACCACGGGACTTATTCTGAAATGGGTGACTCTGGACAAGTGTAGAGACTTGCACACTAGAGTACTTTTGTTTAAATTTAACTTTTACAATTTGTAAAATATATTTCTTTGCTACTATCTTAACTTTGCAATCCCCCTGGATTACGTGGGGCTATAGCCACGAACATTGAACCCTATTTGTTTACGATGTAAACTTCTTCTCTTCCATTACCATCAGAGGATAACACAGTAATATAGCAACACAAAGTATTGTTTTCATGCATTTTGTAACCATTACATCTGAAGAAGCCCCCAAAATGTCCACTTCGGCTCCTTTATCCCTAAGGTATGTTAAATATGCCGTCACTTTATACCACGGTAATAAGTTCCTAGACATCGACACATGAATTATCAAAAGAAAAAACAAACCCTGCATTTTGTAGTAAAAAGGAATTTTGATTAAAAAAACCTAATTAGAATTGAAGCACCTAGTTCAACAAACGAATTACGCTGTAAAGTATCATTTTATCGCCCATAGCCAGAACAACATGAGACAAAGAAACGGTTTAAAAGAATTGAACTTACAAGTTTCAGTGGAATTGATAAACCGAGTTACGTGCAAACTGCAGAAATGTTAGAATAAATTGCAATAAATTTCTTGCAAAAAAACATCTAACCTGTAAAAACACCTGTGTTTGTGGCGCTGATCACGGATCTGAAAAAATTTTAGTCGAATACATTTGTTTCCGAGATATCCATCATTAAAGTTGGCATTTGAACTAACCTCATTTTCACTTTATTCCCCCTTCTTTTGGCATACAATTCTTGATTTTTAAGTTAAAGTGGTACACAATATTTGATTTTCACCTTTTAAAACCTCATTCTTCTACGTATTTTACACTTTTTTTTGAATTAAATTGCATAGCTTCGCTTTCAATCGTTTTTAATCGTAGCAGAATATGGTGGAACGATGGAGCAGTGAATGCACGGTTGCAACGTTTTTAAAGGGACCCTTCCAATTTAATTTGATAAAAGTGTAAAAAACATAGAAACACAGGGTTTTAAAAGGTGAAAATCAAATATTGTGGGCCACTTTGGCTTTAAATCAAGAATTGTATGCAAAAAGGGAGAATAATGGTGTTCAAAACCCAAGACGCTTAGGACATATGTTCCCTATGAAGTTTTCTCTTATTTTCCGTTGTAGAATCGCCCCGTGAAAGGTAGTTACTGGGCACCCTGCATGTATTAGGTAATTTGATTGAAATTGATAAAAACTTGATGTCGATTGGTGCCTAAACGGTGAGGTTTATCGACTTTAATAAGGAGTACTCTTATTTTTTAGGTTTTTGATTGTCTATAAATGGCGCCATCAGCTTTGCGATATCTGTCAAAATAAAAAAGTTATGATGTAAATAAATTTTAAGTTTCAGGTTAAAGTGCCCTCTGGCGGTATTAAAAAAAGTACTTTTATCTTTAAATTTTAAATCTGCAAAGCTTGATTTGTGTGCCAAATGTCAACTAGATTGGTTAAAAAATAAATGAGCATAAAAATACCCAATAAATGTTGGATATATCATGTATAATTACCAGGAAAATTAAGTATTCTTTATTATTATTATTATTTTACTTTTAATATGCAAATATTATCAAATTTAGTTAAATTTAATGTAAGTGGCACAAAAAGTTATAAATTATTCTAGCATAAGGAAAATTTTTAAATACTTTTTTAATGAAGTAGTTACAAAAATATTTATAACCACATATTTTATCTAATAAAAGCCCAATATTTTGTTAAATACATGGAAAATATGTTTGGGAATTCGGTTTTTAAACTTAACCCTACTTTTTCTAAGAAACCATAACCAACAGCAATAAAAAAATTATACCTTTTGTTTACCTTTTAGATATACAAGGTTATCTGCCCAAATACAGTAAAAAATAAGAAAACGTTTTATAAACATATTTCCTAACGTCTTGGTTTTTAAACTACGATGTGTTAAAATTTTAAAGAGTTTTGTTTTTTATAATATAACTTTTATAATTAAGTTATATTATTAATACATTCGACTGCATTATTCTAAAATAAAAATATTTTTTTAAAATTTCCATTTAGTTTAAACAACTTTTTTATTTGATGCAACGGCTTCTGCGGAAGATAAATAAATGCATGCAATTTTCTATGGCATGGTCACATTCTCTATCTAAATAAAGAATAACAAAGGGGAATTTTTTTGTAGGAATTTAATATTATTAAAAACATTTTTTACCCCGTGTTAATCAAAAACTAAGACGTTAAGGACATATGTTTATATAAAGTTTATTTTCTTTATTTTTATTCTAGAATTAGCCTTTAAAGTTTGTCCGATAAGTTGTGGAACACCCTGTATTTAATTGTAGTTATTTTTAAAATAAATAATTCCATTTTTTTAAATTCTTAAAGCAATATTTTCACGATTTTAAACCATCCAGTATAAACAAACACGGCAACTTTTACAATAGCTTTTAGCATTTCTCAGTAAAGCAAATTATTTAGGGAAGAATTATCTCTTTTTCGAGGCATAGTTAAATCCATCCGTCGATATACTATACAGGGTGTAATTTATTTGACGACTAAAAATACAGGGTATAACTTCCTAGCTTATTTTGGGAAGAAAAGTTTATATAAACATATGTCCTAAACCTTTAACTTTTAAGCCACAGGGTTTTAACTATGTTTTATAATTTTTAATGAGCATTATGTTGTAAAATGATAAAATACCTATTTAAATAAGGTTTATATCGAGTATACCAGTTTTAACCAAAATAAGTGTTTTCGAATTGTTTTGTTTTTTTTTATTTTAACCCCTGTATCTCAAAAGTTAAGACGTTTAGCACATTATGTTCATATGCACTTTTCTTTCTAAAATATGCAAATGGATCATACCCTGTATTTTTAAGCCTTCAATTAATTACACCCTGTATAATAAGAAAACTAAATTATAACAGTACATACCTAATATAAATTTATTGGTAAAACTATTCGCAAACAATAATACATTAACGGAAATATCCCGCCACGACAAGACTCCGTTGACTTTTCAAATTTCCCAAATAATCCTGTTTTGAAAGACGCGACAATAATGTTTTCTTGCGACGTCCCTTGCTCCTTTTATAGGGCACGATGCGTCGTAGGTGTCTCTACAAGTGTTTGTTTGGGGCGAAAAATAGTCTGCCACATTCTCTCTTGATGCAACAAGTTATTCACGTGCTTTAAGTGAAATTGTAGGCTTTATACGAATAGACTGAAATTCGCAAAATTTTTGATCTTAAATTATAGCAGCCCAAATATTTCAGGTTAAATAAATATACCAAACGTTTCAAAGTAAACGTACACCTTTCGTTTTTCTTTAATAGTTCGGGAGGTAGTAACCGAGAAGCGACATTAATGTCTAGTTTAATACTGTTGACGTAGACACACCTTATTTTCGAGAAAAATAACTACAAGTTGTGAACAAACAGTCTTTACACTGAGAAAACTAATGAAATTGTTCAGCGAGTTGTTTAGTCGAGGCCTAATGTACTTGATTTTTTTTTTTAATTTCTACATATTACGTAATTATTTATAATTTCTTTTTTTCTATTTGCTACGAAATATTTCATGGTATAGGAGTCCAAGTGAATGAATCGTAGATAACGTAAAATGTATTTTTTCTTAAAGCAAGTGCAATAGGATAGGCTAAGAGGAAGCCCAAGAATTTACCACAGACTTCACGGATATAGGGTTTACAGGAGCACATATGAACAGAAAAAAATAATATTTTGGCAAAAAGTCATTTTTGATAAAAAAAAGTTGCTTGTAAAGAAATACGACTCACGAAGAAAATTTTGAGTTTTTGTGCAGGGTGCGCAAAAGCTTAACATTATCATTGGTATTACAGAAATGACCTAGAATTTCTGTAAATTTAAAATTTTCTCTAGAATAAAGTTAAAGAAAATTTTGAGGTTATGTGGTTTTTAATCTTAACGCTTTGAAGAAGACATTTAATTTTTAACATTTATGCATTTTTGAAGCTAAATTAGAAGAACAGTGTCGAACACAGAAACAAATTTCCAAAAGGCTTAAATTTTGAAGAATATTTTTCTAGGTTAAAATTAAATTATGACCTATATGCATAAACTCATGAATAAATTTCAGGCTAAAGTTAAAGCTAATACTAATACTAAATTTAAATCTTCTGAATAAACCAAGCTCTAAGTTGAGAAAAATTGTAAGGATATGAGGTTTTCAAGTTTTGACGCTGAAATCATTCCAATTTTCAACGTTTATTTATTATTGATGCTAAGTTTTAAGTACAGTATCAAGTACAAGATCAAATTTCCAAAAGGCTTCAATTTCTAAAGAGCATTTTTCTAGATTAAAATTAAATTACGATCTACCTGCATAAACCCATGGAAAAATTGAGGCTAAAGTTAAAACTAATGGCTAAAACCAAATTTAATTTTTCCTGCATAAACCAAGCTTTTTAGTCACCTGCCGTTCAAAAACTTGTAAACGGTCATGGCCTGACTAAGATGTTTGGCAAAAACCAAAATTTGACTATATCGGTTTTATTTTTCTGACTTTATTTGAAAAAAGATAAAAAAACTAATAACACTTTTCATTGATACTTTTTTAGCTACTACATGATGGTATTTTTAGATTTTATACCCGACCTTTCGTTTTCAAGAAACCATCATCAACTTTATTTTTTTATATGGCTCGAAAAAAATTACCCCATGTATCTGATCCCATTTTTTATTACAAATTCAACGATGTATCACATGTCATATTTTAATTTTTGGTTAAAGAAAAATTGCATTTTTCTATTTTTTAAAGTTATTTTTAAGTAGGCCTTGCAAACAAATGCTTGGACGTTAATACCTGTTACCGTATCTGCAACATAATTAATTATCATTATAAAATAGTATTTGTCGTTATTACCCTGTTTGTCAAGTTGTTGTTTTTAAGAGCAATTGTTCTTATTGTTACTTAAACGCGTCGTTTACATCGTGTGCGAGCAACAAAAAGGAGAATAATTGAAAGTGAGACAGAAGCGTTGACACCGTGGCATCTTCTCTACTGGCGAGAACTATACCTGGTTTTAAATAAAAAGTGAAATGAAAAAATAATTTGTTTATTTCAAAATAGAAGATGATGTAAAACTTTTTGTCAATATTAAATTAAACAAAAAATGTGTTTTAGAAATAAATATGTTGGTTGTTTACATTTTTCTCCAAGGGTAGTACAACAACACGTATTTCATAATATTTATGAAAATTAATTTCTGCCTAGATGATGAGGGCAACAATATTTATTGCTTGAAAATTACATTCAACGATCAGTAGTATTTAGATTTATAGATTCAATTTTTAGTGTTAGAATACCTGCTAACTGCAAAGATTTATAATTGTATTAATTCCGTAATTGCTTTTGGCGTATATTTTTGTGACGCTTTTCTACAATAATAATTACAAAAAGATATAAAAGTTTACCGTCTTTAAAAGCAAATCCGTATTGTATAATATTTTTATACCGTCGGGCATTAATAGATATTTATTATACAAGGGAAAAATGTTTTAGATTTAGCTCAAGGCTGTGTTGACTCCGACGCGAAGCGTAGGGAGACAATAATCCGAGAGCTAAAATCAAAATTTTTGCGTTTATAATACACTATTTTTCTGTAATGAGAAAAACGACGTCTTATTATGAAAAAAACATACTATTAATGTCAGAATATTAATCATGTTAAATTTAAAGTTTTGAACCAGTCCACTGGTGTATTCGAAAAACAAATAAACCCCGCATTTCTATTCTGTATAATAAATTATTCTAAAATTAAATATTTACCTGCTGATATTACTGGTTAAATAGGCATGCCAAAATACTTTTAAATACTACATTTTTTAAACATAGCTTTAACTGTTTTAAAGATATATAGACCCTAAATTAATATTTACTAAAAGTGTAGTGTATCATATCGCAACAACTTATAAAGACAGAATTTTAAAAATTTAGGAAATTAATAAACCTAATAGTCCAATTTTATGCAAGAAAAATTAATGGGGCATTTCATTTATAAAGCTGAGAAAAAACGTGTAGCAGAGAACTGGGAAATCTGGCAACAGTGCCAGTACCACTATTTAATTCCATATATCCAAAACACCTTAGATACCATATTTGGTAAATGTAGCTTTAGCGGTTTTAAATATATTATTAAGTTGCTTCCTTGATAACATTTGGAGTCCCTAAGGGGACCGTCTTAGGCTCCTTATTATTTCAAATCTATCTTAATGATATATTTAATAACGATATTCCAGGGAAAATAGTGGCGTACGCTGATGATACCGTGTTGATTTTTACAGAAAATGATTGGGATGAAGTAAAACAAAAAGCGGAAATAGGCTTAAATAAAATAGGTCGATGGTTACAACATAATTTACTAACTCTTAACACTTCTAAAACAAAATGTATTACTTTCTCACTTACACCACAAAGTCAACCACATCTTGATACTGTTACTATGCATTATTGCGATAATATTGATATATGTACTAATTGCAAGGAACGTATAGAGCAAGTAAAAAGTGTTAAATACTTGGGTATAATAATAGATAATTTACTAAAATGGAATGAACATATTGAAATAATAGTTAATAAATTACGTAAACTTATATATAAATTTTATCAACTTCGCCAGTTTCTAAACTTAAAACAATTAAAATCAATATACTTTGCCCTTGTAGAATCAGTTATAAATTATGGCATTCCTGTGTGGGGGAGCGTTTGCTACTACATTATATCCTCTAGTCGTCACTCAAAAAACAAATACTAAAAGTTATATTCCAGAAATCGAGATTATTTTCATCAGAACGTCTATTTAAAGAATTGGATGTGTTTGATATTAGGGGATTATATATATGTTCAGTATTAAATTTTATTAAGGTCACAAAAACAAAGCATGAGCCGATAACACATGCCTACTCTACTAGATCAAATGTTAAAGAAAACCTTGCACTTCCAATGGCAAATAGTTCTGCGTATAAAATTTTTATAGATTTTGCTGGTATAAAATTATATAATCATTTGCCTCCTACAATATGTCAAATAACAAATATAGCAAGGTTTAAGAAAATAATTAAGAACTATGTTAAAATAAATATTAATGATCTTCAAAAAACTACGAACACCAGTCAACAACATAACGCCGGCATAATTACCAGACAACGACGGTCAGATCTTGACCAGGGTTGAGGATAAACCAAGTAGGTGGAAGGAATATATGCAAGAATTATTCGGAGACACCACAAGAATACCACCTGAAATAAAACAATCTCTACAGCCCAGAAATAACAAATGATGAAGTTAAGGTGGCCATTAAGCGACTTAAAGATGGAAAAGCACCAGGACCTGATGACGTGCATGGGGAAATTTAAAACTATTGGAGCCCCCCAAATCACAGTTTTTACCAAACTACTTAACAACATATATGAGACTGGGAAATTACCTAAAGACTGGCTACTATCAATTTTCATTCCAATTCCAAAAAACCGAACGCTAGGAAATGCGAGGACCACAGATTGATTAGCCTAATGAGCCACGCACTTAAAATATTTCTCAATCTTATTCACTCTCGCATTTACAACAAATTAGAAGAACATCTCAGTGAAGCACAGTTCGGATTCCGAGGGGCCTTGGAACAAGAGAAGCTCTTTTAGCTTGCAAGTACTAATACAAAGAGCGAGGGATGTCAACTGCGACGTATTTGCATGCTTCATTGATTTTGAGAAGGCATTTGACAAGGTACCACACGAAAAGCTGATTGATATCCTAAAAACATCGGGAATGGACGGTAAGGATATAAGGTTAATCTCAAACCTGTACCTACAACAAAAGGCAACAGTTCGCCTCGAAAACGAACTGTCCGATATATTTGCAGTCGGAAAGGGAGTCCGACAGGGTTGTATTTTGTCACCTGCATTGTTCAATATATTCTCGGAGCATCTATTCAGAAAGGCATTGGATGAATCAGAGGACGGTATTGCAGTTAATGGCCAACTCATAAATAATATTAGATATGCAGATGACACTGTACTGCTGGCAGATAGTGCAGAGGGGCTACAGAGAATTATAGATAATGTCGTGGAAGCGTGCAACGAATATGGACTAAAGCTAAACTGCAAGAAAACTAAAGTAATGATCATTAGCAAGAACACTAACATAAACGCCCAATTTACGATAAACGATACACCATTGGAGAGAGTAGAGAAAATATGTTACCTGGGCTGCAATATCAGTGACACGTGGGATCACAGTTATGAAATAAGGACTAGAATTGAAAAAGCCAGAAGTGCTTTTAAACGCCTTAAAAAGTACTATGTAACCTCTCCCTGAGCATCAACATACGCATGAGAATTCTTAGATGCTACGTGTTTAGTGTACTTCTCTATGGGGTAGAAAGTTGGAGTCTTACCGAGGCCTCAGCAAAACGCTTAGAGGCATTTGAAATGTGGTGCTACCGACGCATACTACGAGTTTCGTACATCCACCATACAACCAACATTACGATTCTCGAAAGACTCGGAAAGGACAAAGAAATTATAACTACCATAAAGAATAGAAAAATGACTTACTTTGGCCACATCATGCGGAATAATAAGTACCAACTTTTACAACTCATCTTGCAAGGCAAGATTGAGGGCAAGCGAGGCCCCGGACGCAGGCGTATATCCTGGCTGGCCAATCTTAGAAAATGGACCGGCCTAACATCCAACTGACCTGTTCCGAGCTGCAGTGAACAGGGTAAGATGGACCAATGTGGTCGCCAACATCATTAGACGATAGGCACCTTTAGCCTTTGGTAGATTTTTAAAAAACCTAAATGCTTAAGAAAGTGGTAAAGGAAGGTATTAAATTTTTGCTAAAAATTCCTGGGGTTGTAGAAAAGTTAATGGTTAAAATAATGTTTTTTTTTTTCCTAAACCTGTATCTCGGAAACAAAGCTTGCATTTTCAGGGATATTTTTTGTTTTTTTGCTATTCAGACAGTGTTAAAGAAAATACCAGCAAAAATAAACCTGTATTTGGTATAAAGTATGTCCACGGATGGATTTTACAATGGGACAAATGGACCCAAAAAATATAGTGTTTTTACGTTGAGAAATTTGTTTTCTTGTTGTACTAGGGGCTCCAAAAACTACAAAATGTGAAAATGGACCAAAGACAAAACTACGTTTATTTTTAATAATTTAGCAAAATGTCAAATAAAAAAGTTTTTAGAATAAAATAAGGATTCAATATCTAAAATTTCACATAAAATAAACAAAAAAATTTTTATGCATATTTTTTAATCATGTTTTACACCTTTTTACGTAATTTACCTGGTTTTACATTTCTTTATTTACATATGTTTGACAAACTTTGACGTGAATTATTATGTTGTATTAAAACTGGGAAATTCTTTCTACAAAATGTAATTTTCGTTGAGAAATTTGTTTTGTTTTGTACAGGGGCTCCAAAACTACAAAAATGTGAAAATGGACCAAAACAAAACTACGTTTATTTTTACTAATTTAGCAAAATGTCAAATAAAAAAAGTGTTTAGAATAAAGTAAGGATTCGATATCTAAAATTTCACATAAAATAAACAAAAAAATTTTTTTGGTATCATGTTTTACGCCTTTTTACGTAATTTACCTGGTTTTACATTTCTTTATTTACATATGTTTGGCAAACTTTGACATTAATTATTATGTTGTATTAAAACTGGGAAATTCTTTCTACAAAATTTAATTTTCTAAAATTAAATAATAAATGCATAAGTTAAGATAAATAAAACATGCATAAAATGGTATTTTGGGAAATTTCTATACTGTCGTGGAAAAATATAATATAACACATGCATAAAGTGTTTTTTTTTCACTTATGGGATTGCCGCAATCACCCAACGGCTCGTGCTGTCAAACTTCTCATTCGTAAAAAAGTATCACTTTATGCACTTGTTACATAAATTACTATTAAATTATAGTAGTTTACTTCTAGTCGGTCTAAACCGACGCAATTTACGTTCGCCCAAATCAAATATTCACTTGAATGTGGTTTCATATAAAAGTGTATATTTAATTTGGGCGACGTAAATCGCTTTGGTTTCCCCGACCGACAGTCCTAGGAAACCGTAGCTTTAGCCAACCAACCGACCAAAACAAATAAAAAAACAAGCGAAACACCAGAACTAACCAAAACAAACCAACAACAAGCGATTCTGCTTAAATCGTATATGACAAGAGCGTTTTTCAGAAAGACACCACAAATGTCAGTAATTAAGCAATGGTGTTCCCGCAGGAAACGTTAGCTGTTGGTAAATTTTTATAGGTTAGGATTTTACGCATATACGGAAATATTTAAAGAAAAACTGCTTTAGGCCACATTTTTTTATCGCAGGCTATTCACATTATTTAATATAAGGAACACAACAGAGAGAAAATGAATAAATATTATTTTTACATACCGAGTGTTTCTCACACATGGTTCCCACCTATAACTTTTACCATTTAAAATAGAAAAATTAAATTTGGTACATCGGGTTGTCTCCCCGTGGCGCAGTGGACAGAGCTTTGATCATCAAGCCGGTTCGATTCCCAGCGGGGAGACATATTTAGGTAGTAGTTATTTAAAATAACGATCTTGGTGGCACTACCGCGTTGTCTAAAAGGTGCTGTGAAATGCATAACTGCATGTTTTAGTGCTTGGACAGCGTTGACGGAACAGGGGGAACGATGGGTTAAACATCTAATAACCCGACACTCACGGTACTCTGGTATTTAGGCATATGCCTATATATATATGCGTGGGATGTCAAAAAGGTAAAACAAAAAATTGTTATTTGACATAATTGTGGATTTGTTTGTTAATTAACTTGTAACCAAAAACGACTACTACTTTTAAATTTTGAGTGGTACCACCGGTATATTTTAACTTATTTCACTAGAATATGACGGGAATAGTTACACTGAGACCTTATATGGCATTTTCTGACACTTCTGCTGTTAATTTTTTTCTTTGTTTTAATCTAAAGTGCTATGATTAAGCTAAAACGGTTAATTTTAAGTTTGGTTGCTATGGAAAAGTGAAATTAATCGTCATTTGTTTTTTACGATTTTTCAGGGCAGCTTTAAAGGTTGCAAAGTCACATTTATGGTCTTTTTTTATGAATGGAACGAGGGTGGCATATCCGACAAGAACATTTTACTCCAAATAATTTGGCACCGCATGGGCAGTTTTTTGGAAAAGGTTTTTAATAAAAACACATGTAATACAATGATTCTAAACCAAATAATATACTAAAAGATAATATCTTTATGACAACACCTTAAATTTATTATGTGTTTTGTAGAAAATTTTTTAATCGAAATAACGTCTTTCTAGTGCCAAATTATTCGGAATAAAATGTTCTTTTTTGTACGACCGGGCGTAAAATACAATTTTACGCCCCCATTTGAGGGCGTAAAATTGCACTTTTACGACCTAGGGCAAAAAGATATAAAAACGCACGCATTTATAAATAAGGGCTTAAAAGAGCACTTTTACGCCGTAAGGCAAAAAGTATCAAAAACGCCGGCTTTCATAAATTTATAAAACAATAATAAAGTTGTAATGCCCTATTTTTTTGGTAAAACAACAATTTATTTAATTAAATATATGTTAAAAGTATACTGATTACAATTTGAAACAATAAAAGCTAGAAAACTTTCTCCTAACTACAGAGGACGCTTGTATATTAATTTCAGTCGAACAAAAATATTGTTTGCACCTCTGGCGTAAAGCAGTTTTACGCCCATAGCTGATTGTTGCCCTCGCAGAGCTCGAGCAACAACTTTTAGCCGCGGGCGTAAAACTGCTATTTTACGCCGTTGGTACAAAAATATCTATTAGATTGTGTTAAAGAGCCATCCTGGCTCCATTGGTACTTAAACATAAGGCTTCGTGAGATGTCACAAAAAAATAGGATTAAAAGAAAGATAAAAAAATATATTCATTTTTCAATATAACCTCTCTTTAACGTTAAAATTATTTAAATACCCTGTAATTAGCATTTTTAAAATAGGTTCACGAATGTCAGTAAGATAGACAAGACTAATTATATTATTATTTATAGTTGTCACTTACACCAAGAACTTTCAATACAAATAATGGAAACTTTGTTTTTTCTAGGAATTTATAAAACCGTCAAAAACAGAAATTGATTAAGGCCAGTGCTTTGGTAGAATAAGAATTACTTGTAGCCCAACACCTATTTTGGGCATATACGTCAATGACTAATTGGTGGTAATGATAATTAATTATCAACATGTTTTTCATTGCAGGTAGTGAAGAAAGAGTATTATTTACAATTTCAAATGAATAGTAACTTACAATTAAAACTGTTTTTACCATTTCTTAATGCTGTGTCGGCTGGTTTTATACAAAAATAATTTTTAAGCAAACACTGATAGTCTAGACGAGAAGCGAGTTTTTTTGAGAAAAAAAGTAATCGTAAAAATATAGTTGGTATTTTCGATTAAAAAGGGGAATTTTAAATAATCCCGCACTTAAAAATGCAATTGTTATTGAGGAGGTCAGGGAAGTCCCGCCCAACGAGTAACGCCGTCTACCGTCATAATTTCTAAACGCAACCTTAAGTGAGTCTGATATCTATCCCAAATATTAAAGCTAAAATGCTAAGTTAGCTAATTTGTGCTCAAGAAAACCGCTTTTAATCCTTAAATCTCGTCAAAAACCTATTTGGATGGAGGTTGCCCTATTTTTTTTGTGTGAAAATTTAAGCATTAGTTTAATACATAATAATTTGCATTATTTATATATTAAAATGTAGGTTATTAATTGTATTTTATTATGAATTATGGTTAGGGATCCCTGGACCATTTTTCCCTTTCGTTACCAACAAGCTAATTTTTCGTAAATAGCTTGTGTTTAACGAGACGCTTAACTTTTTGCTTTACAACAATTTTTGTTGGTGGTAGCATACAGGGGTAGCAGTAATTAAGTGTGTTGATTTGACGAATATGAAAAATTTATTACAAACATGGATTTTCTCTGTTAATTTTTAAGATAATTACTTTTTTTTAATTATTAAAAACTTTTTTGCAATCACCTCTGCTTATCGAGTAACCTAAACTTTATTAATGATGTCTGATTTACGGGAGTCGTTGTCGGTTGGGGAAAATAATTAATAATTCGTAAATTAAAATATTAAAATGTGAGGTTAGTTGTCTAGATATCTCAAAAAATTATTTAAAAGAGGTGTTTAGAATTTAATTTTTGGCCGATATAAAAAATTTGAAATTAAAATTTAAAAAAATAAAACAAAAACAGACATTTTTTTCAAGGAAAATTTAGGTCAATTTACGAATCTTATTTTTTTGTTTCTAAATTAGGTTTTCTAACTATAAAGTGACGAACTTCAATTTTCCCTGACTTTTATATATTTTTTCACACTTAAAATGAGAAAAATTAAGAAACCAGATTTGGAAAGTACTCATATTGTTACTTTTTAATTATAAACATCTGTGTTTTTTTAAATCTTTTTATATTTCTAAACTACCTTAAGAAAAAAACATATTTTTTGACTTACCCCATGAATGACTACAATAATTTGATATCTAATGGTTAGTTTCTGGTTAGTTTTAGTTTCAGCCATTTGGATTTATTTTCGTAAAATTTAAATTATTTCTTTTTTCATTTCACAAAAACTTACGAAGACACACTGTTCAGTAATTAATTAAGCTTTTTTACAAACAATCTTTATTTTTCATAAAAAAATCATACAATATTATTACTTTAATATACCCGAGCGCTCCACCTCATGGGAGGGCGCCTTTAGGGTTTACTGTACTGATAGCTCCATTTTATAGGTTAATTAAATCTAAAAATAATAACTGCACTAGGATTGTTTTAAAATAATTTATTTCTGCCAAAAAGTGGTGATGCTACATTGACAAAAATAGTACCTTTACAAATTAAGTTTATGCTTTTTTTTGCTTAAAGCCTTTTGGCTTAACAATACAAACCGTTTTTTATACCTAATATATTTATGATATAAAGGGCTTATTTTCAAAACACGATAGGCCACAATTACAAAATACGGAGTTTAAATTTTTACGTTAAAAAAATGTGTTGAATTAACTTTTATTAAAAATAAACCTAAATACCTTTTAATAAAATAATAAATTGCAAAAATAATACTTAAAAGTTTTTATTGTCACTTATTATATAATTAATTAAATAAATTAGAGAATAAAACAGATTTCTGTGCTGTGTGGCTTATCGTGTTTTTACAATAACCCTTCATATGTTTTCAAATTTTAAAATGTTATTTTCAAAAATCGCATACACATAAAAAAATGTAAAAAAATGCATTATAAAGCATTGACTTTGACAATACAAAGTGTGTTTCATATACCTATGAATGAGTGATTAAGTTGTGTTATTTAAACTTTCAGAAATATTGTCTTCCGGAATCCTGGATGTTTCGTCAATTGTTTTAAGGACCCCAATTATGTCATCGGCTAGAGCATACATTTCTTCAACAGTCTAAAAGCATATTGCAATTTAAGTGGAAAACAATTAATAATGGAAATCATTAATAATTAAAACAACCACTCTAAATCAAAAACGTTTGCACAGACAGTGGCGTAGAGTGAACTAATATACAGGGTGTAAGAAAATATTGTTTGTAACTTAAAAATGTTATTCAAGGCAAAAAAATTAACGTATAACGTATAACTAAAATCAGCCGTTTCGAAGAAAACAAATGCTTAACCTGTTTTTTTTTAGTTATAAAATTAAATAATTTTGCACCTTAATTTATTTAAAATCCCATATACCCAATAGAGTTTTTTTTTCTGTACCTATACTTACTAAAGTTAATAATTTTAAGTTATAAATAATAAATACTTATTGTAAAATAGCAGTAAATTATGTATTTTTAGCGGAAATAGTATATTGTGTAACGTCTAGGAAAAGCGATATACTGCCGGACGATGGACTAACCACCAAGTGTCTGGAAATATGCTTTTCGTGCGAATTGCACATAATAGTTCGCGAATCAAATAATTCCTAAATTTTTTGTTTTCGATAGCATAAAATATTGTTTTGTCTATTTAATAAATATAAACATTTTGGTAATTTGACCTTGGTATAATACATTGGTATTACGTATGGTATTACATTGTCTTTTTCGAAGGGGGCCATATCATCATTAAATACCCATTTAAGAAATTAAACGGTTACCAAGGATGTGGCATAAAAGGGTGGGCGAGGGCATGGCCCCATGCCCCTCCCATTATGACCGCCTATAAAAAAAATGAGAACTTTGTCTTAAAATGTTCTTGCCAACACAAAGTATACTTTATGGAAATTCATTATCTTTTAAATTTACTTTTTTGTATAGACAATAAGTAGAATAAAAAGAAGTTATTAAGTATAAAACTTAGTAAGAAGCTTTATCTAAAAAAGTAGTTTAACCTTATTTGTATTTTAAAAGAAAAGGTATTTTTCTGGCTTTGATTTTTAAGAACAAAATAATTTAATTGTAAGCACATTTCGCAGAAAAGGCGATATATTTTTCAGACTATGGTGAAGTTTGGCGGCTTTATTTCAGTTCTCGCTTTTTGTTTTAAAAATAACGCAATGAGAGAAAAAATCGTTTTCTGTAAAATTTGACTTAAGTCGCTTACGGTGTTTTGTCAAAAACCCATCGATTTAAGATTTAATTTGAACACAATTTTGTGTGTCAAGGGTTTTTTGGCCAGGAGCGTATTTGCGTTACCAATTGGATATTTTTGTACTTAAGCCATGCGACCGGCCTATCTTTTAAATCTTACTATCGGATACAATTATCTAAATGTTGACTGATTAAAGATATGTTTCTTGTGACATCGCATCCGATATCGGATCCGATGTATATATAAAAACCTATAATCAGTTCACCTTCAGATAGTTTTATCCAAGGATTGTATAATTAGAGGGTAGGGTGTGTGAAGGTGGCCCTTAAGTAAAATTTATAAACCATTACTTACCTCACATGCCATTAACCTCTTGACCAAGGAATCCTCATACTTAATCTTATCATAATCTTCAGGCGGCATCATGTATCCACTTTCAATATCTTCTTCTTCACTAGCTATCAAATGGTTTTCTACTGGATGACATATTTTCTCTCCTTGTCTAAATACGTGGCCAGATTCGATAGAAAGACCAGACGGTGGATCAGGAGTGTCATCCCAATAAAGGTAAGTTGGAATTTTCACCTTGTAAATCTTAAGCTACAGAAAAAAAACATATTTTTTAGAAATTAAAAATAAAATACGTTTTAATACAATTGCATTTTTAAAACTTAGATATTAATTAGTAAATTTATTTTACAAAAGTAATGTCAAAGTCGGATCATCAGTAATTTTTTATAAAAAGTATTCCTCATTTTTTAATAAAAGTTTTCCACATTTTGGAGGCGCGTCCAAGGCATCAGTTTACATCGGGCAGCCTCGTGAAGAACTTATTTTATAATTAGATTATTATAAAATAATTTCGAACAGAATCCTTGAACCCAGGTAGTTATGTTTCCGGTTGCAACATTTTTTTTGTAATTTTTTTTAATTAAACCTAAATGAAAATAATTTTTACATTCTTCAAAATTAGTATATTATTCTAATACTCTGTATACGCAGAATTCAAATATAAGTTGAAAGCGCGTGCAAAGTGCAAACAAACGCGGTTGCTTACGCTGCAGCAGGCATCGAGGTCGCACGTGTTGAGGTAGTTTGTCATTTAAAAAGGTAATTAAAATTTTGATTCTGTGTGAAAAATAAATAATGGTCCCTTTTCAAAAATCATACATACAATTCTTAGATTAAAATATTTTTTAGAAGTTAAATCCTAACTGTAGGCTTAAAAAAATCACAAATATGACCAAATTCGATATTTTTTGAGCAATAAATTTCAAATTTCTCTTAAAAACATTTCATACCGTCGTGTATATTTTAAGAAGCCCTAATAATAACATTTTCTCCGCAATACCTAAATTATAAAAAAATATATTTAGCTTAAGAAAATATACTCTATTAAATAAGAAAGTTTTCATTCGTAAGTTATGTTGGTCGGTTTTTTATTGCCATAGGATTGCAAACCTAAAATTTATGTTTATTTATCTTTTGAAAATCCACTTGGTCTAAAATTCTAAATTAAGCGAGATAGGGGAACACAGGTCTTAAATACTTAAATATATAAATGGAAAGAAAAGGTTTCTGTGAGCAGCACGTTTCACATTTACGAAACTCTAGTTTCACTGGGAAGCTCGAAGCTTGTCCAGGTGGACCATGTAGAAATGAATATTGGGAGCTCATAGTAGCAGAACTGGACAATTCTTCGAAGCAGAAGCCGTGAAAGTACCTTTAATAAGCGATAAATCCCCTACAGCTTAACGATAAGCAAGAAAAGGAAATCTTTCTTTGCATGAAATCAAGAATGCTTAGGTTTATGAGGGGCGCCATTTCCCGAATATGAGAAAATATTTTAGAGACGGTCGGATTTAGGATACATATTTAGTGTATAAATTAGAAGGAAAAAATACTTTTTGGCTCGAGATGGCAAGAGATATCCTTGCTTTTTGACCACTTCTGTGAATAAAGATATTTTATTTTTATTCAAGTGAAGGTTATTCTCATGTGACGCCCACAAGATAAAAAGTTTCCTTGCTATGTAAAACTTGGATGCTCATAACTAGAGCGGATGAGTATTTGATGACTTTTTCCTTGACAGGGAGCATGATTCTGTTTTTGATGCATTAAATAGGACGATATTTTTAACACCTCATACCAATATAAAATTAAGGTTACGTGAAAGAGATATCTCCATCGCTCTGCGCTTGTTTTTCAAGTCAGTTTTAAAGATTGGTTTAAAAACCTAAAAACTAGAGTAAAGAGTACTATCGTTAGCAAAACTATAAATGAAATTGGTTGTGGAAGATATTAAAGGTTGTTATTTGGTACTTTGGTTAATAGCCAGTCACTAACCTTTGCTCTTCTTTCGGCAATTAGGTGGTTACAGTAATTCTCTATTAGCATTATGGGATGACGCGCCATTTCCGGAGGTGCTTGATCCAACGGGATTTTACCAATGAGCACAAGATTTTTACTCTTTCCATCTCTTCCTCCTAAAAATTATATTACTTATTTTAAATAAAATTAAATAAAGTAGAATATTTTCATTATATTTTATATATATTATAGATAAAGTATAATATGGTGTTATAATTAAATAAATTTTAAAAATGTACTCGGCTTGTGACAAATATATGGTTTGGTGCCACCCATTTAAAGCAATTTCCTCTGGACGGTCTTACCCAATTACGCAATTTTTACTGTAAATTTTTTTTCTTTTCAAAAGCCTTACAAAATATATTATTTTATTAATGCATAATAAAATACAATTATTCTCCTACATTTTGATATATCTATGATGCAAATTATTACTTATGTATCGTAGCAACGTTGCATCCAACCTGAATACAATACGTTTTTCGACGACGAAACAATTGAAAGCATTTTTAAAATTTAGCTCTAATGTTTGTATTGAGTAATAAATATCGGACCGATTAGAGGTTGCGTTTAGAAATTATGACGGTGGACGGTGTTACCCGCTGGGCGGGGCGTCCCGGACCTCTCCTACACAGAAAAACAAAGCGACATACATAAAGATTTAGAAGTCAAATACTACCTCTCGAACTTTAATTCGTTTATCCATTTGTTCCTCATAGTCTTCAAGAATTCGCTCCTGTAGTTTCTGCATAAAATCTCTATCAGTAAGACTAACATAATTTGTTCCCATCAATTTTTCTAGCCTTGACCTCACTTTTTGGATGTTAAATCTAAAATTTAAAAGAATAATATTTTGTAAAAGGCAATCCAGAATCAACCAAATATTTAAAACCCTCGAAACCAAATTCTTTATGACATACGTTGGTAATTTAATAGTGGGATCGATTATAGAGCTATCACCGGCTTCTTAAACGATATTAAGAATCCATAGCAGCTCTTAATAAAATAAATTATATACATGGTGTTTTCTAACAACGGTACAAAATTTGAAGGCGTGATTCCTTATGTTATGTTACGAGGAAAAGTTCCTATAAACATATGTCTGGAGTTGCTTCCTTACTGAGATACAGGGAGATAAAATTTAAAAAAATAGTTCCTTTCTAAATATTTTTAATATGCCTAAACCGATTGAATAAAATAAGGTACATTTATTTAAAGTTATACGGTGCTTATTTATCCCTAATTAGATTGTTATTATTGGGTCCAGTGGCGTTTTAGTGAGAACCGCAACGTATATTATTAAGAAAAAAAGGTACGCCACTGACTTTTTAACATTTTTATATTTTTGTTTTTATAATTAAGCAATCAATTATACAATTTTTTAGTTTAATGTATTTTTTTCGTATCTTGCTTTGTTTTTGGGAAAAAATATTAAAGCCACTAAAAGTAATACTAAAAAGTATCAATAAACAGTATAAAATTAAATCCACAATTAAAATATATATAATTTTGACCTTAGTAGATAGGAAAAATAATAATTCTTGATTAAATACATCACTGTTCATTTATTTTAAATCAAATAATTGTTTATTTTTTTAATCTCGTTTCTTCGTGTCGTCTATGGGTACTTTTTAAAAAGAAATTAAAGTGGCTTTAATCTTTTTCTCAAAAACAAAGCTAGATACAAAAAAAATTAGGGAGTTAATAAATCTGTATTATTATTTGCTTAATTATAAAAAATATATAAAAACGCCAAAGAAAGTCAATGGCGTACTATTTTTTTCAATAATATTAGTGGCGGGACCATTATTTGGGGCTAAATATCATAAAAAAACAAATTTAAAAATAATAATTTCCAAATCTACTTTATTTTTTGACTAAAAGTATATCTTGATATACATTTTAAAAGCTTTTAAAAAGGTCTTTTTAAAAATGTCATAGTCAACTATGGTTTCCATTTTAAAAATGCAAGGTTATGTCGTAGCTCAAAAACGGACTTCTACATTAAATATGAATTTTACCTTTCTATTAAGGCTATAAGGATCTATAACTTTTTAATTTACACTCTTTTTTAATAATAACTAAGTTACAGAAAAAAATAAATTTGTGGAAAAAGACGGTATTTCAAAATATCTAGTAAGCCATGATTTTTTTGTTTTAACGAAACAAAAAATGATTTAAACTAAGCTCTAAAAACTATTTTTAACCAATTCTGTAGCTGCAGCGGTTTCCCAGATCCCTGAACTAAACATTAAAAAAAATTAACCCTGTATTTAACAATTTTATAAGACTTACCCTTATACTATATTATGAGCAATCAGTTTTGGTATATCGGCCAGTAATATAATAACAAAACAAGCACTATTAGTCACGCATGTTTACATGCAGGTATTTAATTAGATTGTCTCGTTTTTCTCCACATTGCCTATGTGTTATGTTATTTCGCTCAACCGGTATGCATACAAATTAGGCGATTAACTACAATTCTAGTGCATACTTTTGTTTTACTTTATCTAAAATCTACCTAAAACTAAACTAACGACGTAGCTTGTTTCTACCTGCATACTATTATTGGTTCTGATTCGGCAGCACAAACAAATTTTAATTTTGCTAAGGATTCATGTTTAAGCCAATAAAATAAATCAAATAAAATAAACGAAATGACATGTTGGCATCGCAGGAGATATAATACCAGTATTATATTATGTTAAACACGCACTTTGTGTGAACCACTTGGCTCAAATCCACATGCACCATAAAAATTTATTGTAAAAACGATTAAAATTTTATAATTTAAAGTTACACATGGTACTTAAGTCCCATAAAAAATATCAAATAAAAAAAGTGCGTATCATAAACCATATAATTATTTTAAAATGTAAAGTATGTGTGTCATACTTAAAACATACTGGGTAAGTAAAAGTACTGCAACTCCTAAATATGCTAAAAATTGATTAAGCAAAATTTACAAAATTTGGTATCTTAAAAGTGTTGGACATAAAGAATTTAACAATGGTGTCGGCTACCAGCCGATTCGAGATTTTCCAGTTTTGTGCTACACGTATTTTTTACTTTTATAAATAGTATGCCTTATTTATTTTTATTGCAATAATTAAGCAGGCAAACTAAATAGTTCGCACAAAATGGGCGTGCCAATGTTTGTAAAATTTAAAGTTTTCGAAATTTCATTTTTATCAGTTGACAATGTCAGATATGACAATATTTTAATTTTTATTCAAACTTGGCAACCGTTCTGATAATACCCTTCCATTAGGAATGTCTAAAGATCACCAATATATTTAGGCGCTAACTTACTTTTTCTTAACGTTATAGGGGGTCATATCAAACAACGAATAAAGACAACATTTTAAAAATATACTGACTTACTAAAAGGTTTTTATTACTAACCCAGTATACAATTAATTTATTTAATTATTAAAATAATGTAATAAAATTTGAAAATATAATAAGTGTAAATTAGAGAGCAAAACTTCATTAAGGTAAAGAATTTTTTTATAAGATGGCAATAAAATATCTTTATAGGTACAGAAAAAAGGTAAACAAAAAAATATTTTTAATAATGCAACTTCTCGAGAGCACCGCGATCAATCAATCTAGGTATTTTATTACTTTAAACGAGGTGTGACGCGCTATTAAACTTAAAGAAAACAAAAGGGCAGTAGGACCGGATGAAATTCATGCTCAGACATTAAAGCCAATTTCCAAACATAATGGTAAAGGCCTAAATTTTTTACAGATCCATTTATTTTATCATTGAGGGCAAGATCAAAGGGTAAAATATCTGTAGGCAGACAGCAAAACACTTATGGTCGAAAGACCAAAATGTTGTCACATAGCATTGTAAGTTGAAACTTGTAAGAGAAACAACCTTGTAAAAAGAAGAAGAAGAAAAGGATAGAGAACAAGAAGTAAAAAGAAAGAAGCAGCAGAAAAATACAAAGAAATGAAAGAAAGTTTCAGTATAAGAATTTTATGTAATTTGGGCCCTGTGTAAATGTTTGGCTACCCGAATTGAAATAGGTTAGTTTTTGGAAAGAATAAATGGATTAAAGAAAAGTAAGTAGCATCAATATAAGGCACTTATATATTTCTATATTATATCTGATAAGGTATCAAATAAAAACATGTATAGTTTTAAATTTTATGCCATATTATTTAGGGCTAAAAACAAGATGAAACAATATTTTAAACCAATTTCTAATTAATTCAGATAAAGAAGAAAGGATAATTTATCTTAATCTTTTTTTTCCTAAATAAGAAAAAGCGAAGGTAAAATTTTGACATTAGTTTTGTGTCTTTACAAATTACTTTAAATAGATGTTGTTTTAAAAGTCTGAACTTTAAATAGTAATTAAACCCAAATAATTTCTTAAGAAAAGCAGATATTTAGTTAGGACTTAATTGTTTAAAAGCAATGAGAGATATTTGACCAGCTTTTTGTTTAGAAATTTATTAACAAACTTGAATTAGTTATAATCATTACTCTAAAGAATAGTTTTGTTTTTTTTTTTGATAAAGAGATCTTAAACAAGATAAAGAAAATGTATTTTAGAATAACTGATGGTATGGGAGCAATAAAGTCCATTATACTTATATTGTGCAAACGAATTGGCATATTTCCACATGCAATAAAACTTATATTAGGTTGCTGACTTAGAAATAGAAAGTAAATTAGCTACACTTAATGAGTTCTTAAGAACTTTAAATAAAATTTAAGAAATCTGTATTAAAATTAAAAAAGAACTTATTTAGAAATTTAAAGTAATATAAAAATAAACCTTTATACATAGTTATGTGTTAAAATATAACTTTTATTTTTAAAAGCAAAAATAAAATAATTTTAGTTTAATGAATTGAAAATTCCCAACATGACCAAAAAAAAAACTTTTAAACATTTAATATGTATAGTAAACTTTATTACTTTTAGTAGGTGTTCTTAAAATTACAAAAAAATTTAATAAAAAAAAATGTTTTTACTTTTACAGTTTAATAATTATAGTAGCAGGATTTTGTAGATTTCTGTTTGCCAGAAATATACGGGATTTTTATTCCATTAAAAAGCAATAAAAGCAAAAATATAACAATAATTTTTATTCATACCCCAATTACAATTAAATACAAAAGCTAAGATTTGGTAATATTGAGAATAAATTTATTAAGTGTCATATTGAAAACAAAATTACACGTTTTATAATTTAAAAATAACCGTTAATCATTATCATAATAACAAAAGGGATAATATTTTGGTTTATATTTGATGGTAGTTATTTTGGTGCACGCCAAAAAATAAATAAAAAACCCCGAAAACCAAAAAAATAAAATAAATAAAACAAGTAACTAGAGAAATAAAAATTGAGTTTTTGGTGGCAAGTTTGCCACCGTTGTCAAGATAAAATTGAATAAAAATTAAAAATTAACTTATTTATGTTTAAAATTTTAATTTTTAATTTTTTTGTTTTTATTCAATTTTATCTTGATATTTAGAAACAAAACCCTTAAAAACTAATAAAACCTAATAACTGAGGACTTGAAGTAAATATTTTGGGTACATGACAGCTAAATCTATGTCAGTGATTTATACAGGTCTTAGATATTTACTTTTTGTAGAGTTATTAAACTTTTTTCTACTAGCGTACGGAAAAGTACACTATGCCTCACTACTTTTCCGCACCAGATGAAGTAAACCTCTTAAACTCTTTTAAAACCGATTAATTCCAGGGGTTCCATAATAAGCTTAGTTAAAGACATTAATAAAAGTAAAAGAAAATATTGCAATAAAAATCTGCCAAATTTAAATCTTAGTAAAAAAATTCCCATGCAATGAACCTTTTTTATTTTATTGTAAGCATTGTAGTGGTAAAAATAACTTTTAATATTATATTACAATTGTTCTTTATTTTTTAAGTTTTATATTAAAAATTACTGATAAGACAAAAGATAACAAAACAGATTTTTTCTTATATATCTGCGTTTTAAAGAAGTGAAGTGAATACAATTATATATTAGGATGATTGAACTATATATTTTTATAAAGTTTAGTTTAGAAAATAAAATATAACCAGTATTTTTATTAATAAATAAAATATTTGTGACAATGGTATCAAGCTGTTTAACGTGCGACACGATTCTAAGAATTTGCTTCTAAAGGTCTAAATTTTACTACTTACTGCCGTGACTGTTCGTATTGAGTTACGGTAGTAAACGCGCCTACTACAAGCGACGAAATGACAAAATCGCACAGTGTTCTCGGAAATTATTCACTATGTGGTTCATTCGAAGAACGAGGCCTGTTGCTCAGTGTCGCAGAAAAAAATTGATTACGCAGTGGCGTATTTTAACATTAATCAGTTACTATTAATTTTATTAAAACGTCATGTATAACAAAGCTTATTTCAAAACTATAAGGAACAATTAGATGTATTTTATTGTGTAAAAGGCAATATTATGATAGTCTAGAATTTTAGGAACTTTCAACCCAGGTCATAACTAGATAAGGGCACATTATGTGCTATTATTCTATTTATCTAGTGCCCGTTTTAAAAGCTTTTTACCTCTTACAGCTTCTTGCCTACCCAAATAGGTGATGTTTGTTCGTTATTTTGCCGTTTTGCTGAACTTTATGCTATAGTGGTAAATTTATGTATTTTGTCATCGTAGGTGCCTACTTAACCTCTTGGTTATCGTTAAATTCATCGATATTTAATTTGTTTACCTTTACCAAAAGCGCCGCAGATTTAGTCTAGATGTATTAGGTTTTGTTATACAAATAATTTAATTTATCTGTTTTAACATAAATATGCTTGGAAATAAATAAAATTCATTAAATTACAAATATTTTTTACGTTGCTGCCCTCAAAACAACTGAAAAACATATCATTGGGTAAAGTCAATATAAGCCGATATTTTATTTTACCCATACTTGACTGAACTAATATCTTTCCTCCGATGGCTTTGTTGCGGTTTTATATGTTCGACGAGAATTCGTAAGTAGAAAAAAAAGTAAACGGTTAGTTCTGGTAAGTCTTTTTATCTAGTCTAGTCTTTTATCTACTACATCTATTTTAAAAAGAGATGGGACTTTTGGTTACTTTGAGCGTAGTAAATGATGTGAATTGTTTTTTGTCATGTTTGTTCCGGCCCTAATACTGAATTGGACTCGGGCTTTTTGCAGACTCAAATCTTAATTATGCAATTTTATCTTAAAGTTTTTAATACTCCCTAAACCATACATTTTATCATGCTGTTCATATAAACGTGACGTCACCAACAAACAGGGGTGCTTTAAAATAATTACCAGTTCTTTTGGATTTCTCATGGAGCCTATTTTCATAGGCCCTGAATTTAGATTAGGGAGCCAAGAACCTTGTCCAATTTATTAAATATAAAACACATCATCATGTTTCTTGTTGCGAAGGACGTCATCAAATACTTCCTATTTTTGAGAAATGCCACATGTATGAATTCCTATATGGTCCAACTTTATCCCTAGAGTTTCTAGAATGTGGAACCTGCTGCCGTCGAAGGTCTTTCCTCCCCCTCCAAATATTTAAGCATTTAAATCTTGTGCTAGCAGCCTTCTTCTTTCCACGCTTAAGACAACTACGCTACGTTACGTTAGTATTTAAATTTGTATCTTTGTCCAAAGGTAAAAAACAGGGAATATTATAGACAAAAAGCAGTTTAAAAAATCATCACCCATCCCTGTCCGTATGGTAATGCGCTTGCACAGAAGCAATACTTTAGTTCCAATCCGTTACGTTTTTAAATTTATTAATACTGCACAAGTATCCGTAACGCGATCGGAAACATATCCCGACTTTGGTACGTCATAACTAGAAAAGAACAATCAAATTTAATTAATTAGCAAGTAAGTTAAAAGCTAAAAGTTAAAAACATTATATCCAAAATTTAATCCATCGTTAAATTAAACACGTAATAACCAGCAGCTGAACCATACAAAAAAAACCGCTGAAATAAACTATTAGGCGTCTGTCTGATACCTGTTAGGTTAGAATAAAAACCCTGAACAAAATTGATTTAGGTGGTTGCATAAATAATTTTTAATTACGTCACGTAAGTATGGTTTATACCCGTACTCTTAACCTTTTTTGATCACTTATGTATTGTCTCTCGTTGCGTATACGGATAGGTATAAGTGTGCATATATATGGTTTTGTTTTTTGTCTCTAATAATTATAAAAAGCTTATACAAAGTGACCATTTTAAAGTTAAACATACCTTATTTTGGGTGATTCATGTAATTTAAGGAAAGTCCGCTCGGACCCGTCAGTTTTTGATTTTGAGGGAAATATTTTTTGCTACTTTTTTCCCTTAAACTGCAACCTTCTAGCAGGGAGAAAAATTAACTCCAAAATTTTAAATGAGAAGAGCGGTCGAGTAAAACCTCATTTTGAAGGTCTCTCGATCCTGCTTACAACTGCCGAGATTAAAGTCTCTGCGATTATTTCCGTTGATATAACAGCTTGTCAAAATTTAGATTTTTATTTTTAAAATGTTAAATATTAAATTACCTGTAAGAGCGAGCTACTTTAAACTAAGGGAATATGATAAAAGTTAAACGATCTTTCAAATGCGACATCAATTGATCTTTCTTGCAAGGGTATGATTCACCCTTAAATTTCAATAACACCCTCGATTAATATCTCATTTTGATGGTCGTTTAACCATTGTTATATTATATCCCCTTAGTTTTAAGTAGCTTGCTCTTCAAGTTATTTATTATTATACATTAAAAAAATTAAATGTCATTTCAACAGAAATATTCGCAGAGGCTTTAAACTTGCCAATTGTAATCAGGGTCAAGAAACTACCAGAATAAGGTATTACTCGACCTCTATTTCCATTTAAAAATAAAGGTGAATCTTACCCAAGCTAGTTGTTGTTGCAGTGATTGCAGTTCAAGGAATTAAAGTGGCAGAAACATGTTTGTCTCTAAAATTAAAAATTGATGAGTCCCAGCGTTTTTTCTTAAATGAGCTAAAGTGCCCAAAATTAGCTTGGTTTTATTTTCAAATGGCCACCTTGTATGTGCTTTTACCGAATTTGTTTTTGCAGTGGTTGCAGTTCAGGGGATGAAAGTGGAAAAAACATGTTTGTCTCCAAAATAAAAAATTAATGAGTCGGAGCGTTTTTTCTTAAATGACCTAGAGTGCCCAAAATAAGCTCTGTTTCATTTTCAAATGGCCACCCTGTATGTGCTTTTACCGAATTTGTTTTTGCAGTGGTTACAGTTCAGGGGATGAAATTGGCAAAAACATGTTTGTTTCCAAAATAAAAAATTAATGAGTCCGAGCGTTTTTTCTTAAATGACCTGGAGTGCTCAAAATAAGCTTTGTTTCATTTTCAAATGGCCACCTTGTATGTGCTTTTACCGAATTTGTTTTTGCAGTGGTTGCAGTTCAGGGGATCAAAGTGGCAAAAACATGTTTGTCTCCAAAATAAAAAATTAATGAGTCCGACCGTTTTTCTTAAATGGCCTGGAGTGCCCAAAATAAGCTCTGTTTCGTTTTCAAATGGCCACCTTGTGTTTGCTTTTATCGAATTTGTTTTGCAGTGGTTGCAGTTCAGGGGATAAAAGTGGCAAAAACATGTTTGTCTCCAAAATAAAAAAATTAATAAGTCAGAGCGTTTTTCTTAAATTACCTGGAGTGCCAAAAATATGCTCGGTCTTGTTTTCAAATGGCCACTTTGTATGTGCTTTTACCGAATATTTTTTGAAAAAATTAAAATAAAAGCCGAATCGTAATAAAGCTAAACGCCCCCGATCTCCTCGCATGCCCGGAGCAGCATCAAAAGGTTTCCAGTACATTAGCTCCGACCGACTTTATCTTACTAGACACACAAATTGGAGATTCGAATTAATTCGTGCAACCGCCTCGGTCATAAATCTCATCAAGCTTTTCTGCAAAATAAGATTATGTCCAATATTAAGCCGCCTACTTTACACACTCACTTCTTGTTATAATTAATCGAGTTTCTTCCTGGAAAAATTCCGATATTCTTAGCTCGGATGTATAAAGTGATATTTTCGACAAGGCCAAAAGCATTAGCGGAAAATTAAAGATATTGTAGAGTGTTTATTTTTGATAGTTTTACGGGGTATCTCAAAAACCGTAAGGAATATCAAAAATCTAATATGGGACTCCCGATCTCTTTTTTGAGAAAACAACTATAGTAGAAACAGTTCATTGCTATTGCGATCCATCTCGTAGCTACAGGGTGATTTTCGAATTTTGCCCATTTTTACAATCTTTTTAACTCGTTTGCTATTAAAGTTGTAAAAAACTTTAAATAGGTTAATTGTGCAGTTTTTTCCGTAGATTATTGTGGTGTAATTGTTTTTTTTCGATATTGGTTAGTTTTTGAGAAAATTACCCAACTTATGTTTTTTCCTATGAAACACCCTGTATATTTTTATTTGTATTTATTAGGCTGTTTTTCGGCTTTTTAAAAATATATACAAGTATGTATTTCTTGTTTATAGTTTTACAGAAAATTAGTATTTTCCATAAATTTTGTTTTATTCTTTTAGAGAGAGAGAGAAGAGAAGAATAAAAATGACAAAACAGTATCTTTTAATATATATTTTTTTAATTGCTATACCCTAATGAATATTTTATTAACAATTGACTTTTACATTTACAGGGTATTTTTAATGTGCTTGGTTAAGCTTTAAAAAATATAACTTTATCATAGAACCGCACTACTACAGAAAAAAAGTTGTACAAACTTAAAGTAAAATAAAATAAATGCATTATAAAACATTTATTATCAAAGAACTCATACTTGAAAAAAAAAAACAAAAATTACAATAAATGTTTAAATAACATTGTTTCATGATGTGTATTTATTTTATTTTCATTTAGTAAAGAGTATACTTTTTTTCTGTAATAGTGCTTTTTCTATAAACGATATTATATTTTTTAAACTTATCTATTATGGTTATGTTGTTAATTATAATTATATTGCAAGTTTTCAAAATATTTCATAAAAAACTGCATAAACATTTAATAAAGCATAGGTTAGTTTATTTAAATAAATTAAAAATATAAAAAAAAATAATTTTCAGTAAAACTTTAAATAAAAATACAAACTAATATATATTTTTAAAAAGCCAAAAGAGAGCTTAGTAAATATAGATAAAAATATACAGGTGTTCCATAAGAAAAACATAAGTTGGGTTTTTTTAAATTAACCAATAAATAAGAAAACTAATTACACCACAATAGTCTTAATAGTCATGAACTGTTTTCACTATAATTGTTTTCCCAAAAAAAAAAAGAGTTTGAAAGTTCCATATTAGATTTTTGATATTCCTTACGGTTTTCGAGATACCTCGTAAAACCATCGAAAATGAAACACCCTGTACAAGGTGTCCAAAAACGGTATTGGCACTTAAATTGCTCGTTGGCTTTTAGGGTGGGAGTCAAATTTTATGATGGTTTAAGGAATTTCAATTTTATTGTAATGAGGCTGCTAACTGGAGTGCATACCGTCTATAACCCGCTTACTATTAGTTATGTGACATTCTGTGCTCACAACCTTAATGTTGGTTGGTTGGTTTATTTATTCTTGGGCTCTGGTCCCTTTCGGTCCAATTTACCAGCACATTCGGGGGAAAATCCGGATAGTCGAGCTCGTAGCTCCCAGAAATTCCGGATTCTTTTACTATTTATTTAATCTTGAACTTGTGAAGTGGCATGAATTTCGGCCATCTTCCCTGGAACTGCTAATGGTATCGCGCATAACCGGTTTCTTTCAGTGCTGACCCCCTCCCCCTCCGCGACGCCCGCCGCCATTTTCTGCCATTGAAATACACCTCGTGCAGCACGGCAAACAGGAAACATCAGGTTATAGGAATCTTCACTTACAGCGCCTAGTTCCAGAAAAAAGATACCTTCTTAAAATGTAGCTGTAAGTTTCCCATCTTCCTCGGGGCACTAGAACGTCTTCTACATGCATGATACCACGTGAGAGCCGCATGAGGGAGTCCAACGTCCTACCACGACCGAGAATGAACGGAAACTAAACCTTAATGTTGTTATAAAATGGATCCGTATGTTTAAGGCTATTGAGACTATAGGAGGAATATACAATACACGTCAAAAGTTGAAAAAACACCAAATAAACTCTCCATCAGACTACCAAAATCCAAAGCAAAGTTCGACATATACTTTTGAAAGGTCATCGCTACATAACATTTTACCAAAGATTTGTATTTGTAGGCATATAAGATACAAGTCGTTAAAGCAATTAGAGTAGTTTAACAATTATTATTTTTTTAATTTAAGGAAGAAATAATAAACGTTAGCCTCCCCAAGGCCCAGACTTATCACCTATCGATTACGTTCTACGATATCTACGAGAATATTTCAGATGCAAATCAGTTAAAGGTAAATGACCGGGAGTAAATAAAACTGATCTCTTAACTGATAACTGAGTTTGATTCTTTATATCGCCAGCCCATGTTCATTATTATTTTTCTTAAAAACCCTTTGGATACCGCTAATATATTTTTTCATTTGTTTTGTTTTGTTTTGTTTATTGTGTTGGAGCTTATGCCAGTAAGACTGTAGGAATTGTTTTAAAAACTTTTTTATAATTATTACGGGTAAATTAAAATAGTGTTTCTTTTTTAACAGTTTAAAGAAAAATACCTGCTTTTTGTCATCCACTTTGACCTCTACACTGACTAGTTTCTGCCTGCCTTACAGGACTTATTAAAGTTGATGTACCTGGTCCATGGTGGATAACACAAAAAGCAAAAGTTTCTTATATGAATAACTTCGTTATTCGACGGTAAGATATTATACGACCGTTTTTGCTTTTTATGTTATTTACCTGAATCCTCTCCAACCACTAGTTTTGCTTGCCTTACGAGACTTATCAAAGTGGCTGGAACATTTTTTCACAATTGTCGAAAAAAAAGAGGTTGATTCCCTTTTTGCATATAATTGTTATATTTTAATCATTTGTGTACATTTAGATCACTTCAAAAACAAAAGTTAATTTTTGCTTTTTTGTGGTTCAATAAGACTTAAATTTAGAAGCCCCTTTAAATTTGTGTTTTACATCATTTTTGCCTTCAAAACACGTGTTTACTTTTTCAAAAATTTATTTTTTTATGATTTTCTATTACTATCTTCAAAAATTAAACTCATTGGGATTATGGTAATAAGAAAAAGTTCATAGAAGTAAAAAAAATATATTAAAGGATTAATTTAAATAAAAAACAAAGAAATAATAATAAATTTAAAAATGTGAAAATCGTTTTTTTACCAGGCAAAAATGATGTACAACCTTAATCCAAAGGGACTTTTAAAGTGTATTCTTATTGAACCAAATAATGCAAAAATTGCTACCTAAATATACTTAAATGCCTTAAGAATAACAAAGCTTAGACATTTTATTGATATCTAAGAGCCAGATGGATTATTTACAGAAGTTAATTTTGTTCAACCTAATCTCTATACGGGGTAAATTGAAAAATTAAGGTTTTTTCCAATTTTTTAATAAGAGGTTCTACCTTGTAAAATATGAGGAAAACTTTAAATTCTAAACAAGTTTCTTAAATTATATATTGTTTCTAAATAATATTTCAAAAATAAGGGTAGTTTTCTCTTGTGTCATATTCGTTAATTTGCACTTACCTCTTATACGCTATGGTTTATTTAAATTTTGATCAGTGTTTTGTGAGTTTCAATGTATGCAAAAATTTTAATCAGGAATATATTTTTTTAAAAAATCAAAATTAAAAAGTTATCCATATGGTTCAACATTTCTGGCGGTCACTGTATAAGACTCTTGGTTTTCATGATATTAACCATGGACCCGGTACAGTAACTCTAAAAATCCTGTGAGGCTGGCAAAACTGGTCTGTAAGGAGGATCTAGATAAATGCCATAAAAGGCAGAAAGATTTTTTTCGTTTTTATTCGACGTGGAATTACTTTCATTTGTATCCTTAAAATTATGCATCACTATATTGCAAATATAACACCTAGTTATTTCTATTTTAGATAAATTTTAAATGTATTCTACTCTACAAATTTGTACATTAGCATTGTACAGAGTAATTTTTTTATAGTAAAATATCAAAGAAAATTTAAAAACAACGCCGTGAATTTTAGAAATCGATCCCTTCCCGCATTATTCACCAATATTGTCGGAGAATAGTTTCGTGACACCGCGAAAGGTACGAAGAGTCACAGAAAACGCGACGGCCTTTGTAGAGGTGAACCATGCGACTTTAATGACGCCCCGAATAAAATTCAGGCCACTTACATTTAAAATATGTTAGAACAGGGATTGGTATTTTTAGGGTAAACTACATTAAAATTGTTCTGTTTTAGCCTGAGGTGAAATTTGTCACTTATTAAATAACATTTTAAAAAGAAAGTGGTATTACCCAAGCAGCAAGCTGACGTCTTATTGACGTCTCTTTTAAGTCATTTTTGGTCAGCAAAGACGTCAAAAGATGACAAAATAACGTTAAATTGACCTCCTAAGTCACAGACAAAAAGACGTTCCGTTAATGACGTCATAATGACGTCTTTAAGATGACGAAAAATTGATGCATATACTTTTTTAAAGCTGAAATAATGCGAAATTTTATTTAAAAATTGAAATAGGAAAAAACTCCTTACTGCATGCAATTTCCTTGCTATGCAAGATATTGCTTTCAAAGCTAAGTGAGATCACCAACCGCAGACCGCTCTTGAACTATTTTTGTCTAATGGGTACGATTTAGGCGATGAAAAGCGAAGATATTGAATAAACGTAGTAGTTTATTGTCCATTACGCCATCTATCGGTAGAGTTTTTTTCTATTTCAATTTTGTAAAATTATTAGTCTTATTTTTTCTGTCATATGATAGTTCGGTTGGCTTTTGACACGAATCATATAATGTCCCAAAATTTTTCTGGCGGATTTTCTAAACATGACGTCATTAGATTTTTATAAGCTTAGTATGACGAAAAAATTACGTCGAAAAGACGTCACTTCCACGACGTCAGAAACACGTCATTAAAATGACGTTAAAATGACGTCATAATTTTGATCTGATGACGTCCTATGACCAAAAATGACTTAAATAATGACGTCATAATGATGTCAGCTTGCTGCTTGGGTACTAAGCATTCTTAAAGTGGCCCACTAATAAATACAAAATAACAAGCTTCTTTTAACCACAAAACTATACTGACAATTCTTCAGAGCAGAAGCCATGGAAGTACCTATAAAAAAGCAATAAATCCCCCACAGTCCGACGATGGGCAAGAGAGGGAAGCCTTTCTGTAAGTGAAGGATCATTAATGGAGACGAATAGCTCTTCTTTTGAATAGAATCAAGAATGCTTAGGGTTGTGGGGGACGCCATGCCCCAGATATGGGAACAATATTCCAAGGCAGGTCGGATTTGGGACACATACAAAGTGTATAAATTAGAAGCGGAAAAATACTTTTGGCTCGAAAGAGAAATCCAAGCTTTTTGAAGCTGCCGTGGCTATAGATACAATGTGTTTATGCCAGTTAAGGTTACTTTCAAATGTGACGCCCACAAGATTGAAGGTGTCTTTGCTCTGTAAAACTTGGCCGCTCATAAGTAGAGGATGAGTATTTGATGACTCTTTTCGCGACAAGAAACATGATTGTGTTTTGGATGCATTAAAATTGGACGAGATTTTTGACGCCCCAATCCAATATTAAGTTAAGATCCTGCGAAAGAGATATCTGCATCGCTCTGCGTTTGTTTTCCAAATCAGGTTTAGTGATGGGTTTAGGAACCTGAAAACTGGAGTGAAGGGTACTATCGTCGGCGAAACTATGAATGGAATTAGTTGTGGGCGAGAGAAGGTCGTTGATGTGAAGAAGAAACAACGTTGGTGCCAGAACTGAGCCCTGAGGGACTCCAGCATTTACTTGGTGAAAGCTTGAAGAATGGCCGTCCACAATAACTGATATACGTCGATCAGATAGATAACTAGAGAGCCAAGTACAGAGTTTAGTTGAAAGACCATAGGAGGGAAGTTTATTAAGAAGTGCGGCATGCCAGACCTGGTCAAAAGCTTTGGATATATCAAGAGCAACGATCTGGGACTCACCTAGAAACTCAAGAGACTTATTCCAACAGTGTGATACGAAGGAAAGAAGATCTGCTGTAGATCTTTTGTGGCGAAATCCATACTGCCTGTTATGCAAAATTTTGTGTTTTTCTAAGTACTTAAGAATTTGTGAATTAATTAATTTTTCCATTACTTTACAAAGAACTGAGAGAATTGAAATTGGTCTATAGTTAGATGGAAGGGATTTAGATCCTTTCTTGGGAATAGGTTGAACACGTGCAGCTTTCCAGCTCTCTGGAAAGATACCTGTGTCGTAAGAAATTCGAAAGAGCCGAGTTAAGATTGGTGCAAGTTCTGGAGCACATTTTTTTAAAACGATTGCTGGTATGCCATCCAGCCCAGACGATTTCTTGGTGTTAAGGGAAGAAAGGATACGCTTAATGTGTTTTACTTTAAAAATAATATCGGGCATTTTATGAGGAACTGGGGTAACCGCTGGAATTGGATGATTTACGGGAGGGTCAAGGGTTGAATTGGCAGCAAATTGTTTGGCAAATAGTTCTGCCTTTCCTTTAGCGGTAGAAATAATTTCATCTTTCAAAGTTAGTGGTGGAAAAGAACTGGTACAAAAATTCCTACTTATGTTTTTCGCAAAGGACCAAAAAGATTTGCTGCCATTTGAGCAAGAAAGAACTTTGTTTTTAATACGATTGTCGAAGGAGTCTTTGGCTTCAGAAATTGTTTGATTGTAGTAGTTTCTTGCTTCAATGCTGGCCTGTCGGTTTTCTGGACTAGGATCCTGTAGAAACTTCTTGTGAGCCTGAACTTTTAAAAATTCTAGCTTTATCACAAGATTTGGAAAACCAGGGTTTGTTATTGGATTGTTTGGGGTTCTTGATGGTGTGTGGAATATAGGTTTCAATACCCAATTGAATTGATTCAGTTAGTTGATTGCAAATTTGAGAAGGATCACGAGAAGAAAAGCAGATGGAATTCCAGGGGTAAGTGGCGAAAGCAGTCCCTTAGGCCATCCCAGTCGGCTGAGTTGTAGTGCCATACGGTGCGTGGTAGCATGTATTCATTTATCTCGGGATGTGCAGGGTAAGATATAGTAACTAAGCCATGATCTGAGCAACCTAGGGGTGCTGAGACAGATGTTTCATAGAGTTCAGAGTTGGTAGTAAGAAAGAGATCTAGGGGATTTGAACTATGATTTGGGGCTCTAGGAAAATAGGTGGGTTTCATAATAAGGTTGGTAAGAGAGTTACTGACTGCGAAGATTTCGGCTGCTCTGCCTTGGGGGTCAGTTTTTGAAGAGCCCATCCAATCCTTATTATGAACATTGAAGTCGCCAAGCACAATTACTTCAGCAGATGGAAACTGAGAAATTATGCTATCGATCTTTGTTGAAAGAAAGTCAAAGAATTCGACATAGGAATTATTAGATGGGGACCGGTACAAACAGCAGATAAATTTAGTTGAAGACCTAAGGGAAAGTTTGAGCCAAAGGATATCAGGCCTACCTGATTCAAGATTGGAAACTCGAGCACAAGCCAGAACGTTGCGGACGTAAGCGCACACGCACAGACGAAATAAGTTCGTAGCCTGGGAAGAGAAGGTGGCTGGTTGAAGATTTAGAACTTATTTGTGTTTCCGTTAGAAACAGTATGTGGGGCTTAGATGACTGAAGGTAATGGTGAACGGAGTTTATATTGGTGTTAAGCCCACATATGTTTGCAAAAGAAATTAAACTTCTCGATGAAGGCCTCCCGGATGCACCCCTCGCCTGGAGATCCGAATGGAGGGGTATTTTACCTCCGGAATATTTTACTTCCGGGTGTGCCGCCATCATTTGTACATAGTTTGGGGGTTAAAAGGACAAAAAGAAAAGAAAGAGAAGGAAGAAGGGAAAGGAAGGAAAACTGACTCACACACCCAGAACCCGAAACGTCCGTTAAGACTTCACGGGTCCTTTAAAGGGTGAGTGGGGTGGTACCTCTCAGGCAAGGAAAGCTCCTCTACCACCTACTTTTGCATATGTTTAGTAACACCCTGTATATTGAAATTAATTTTTAAACTTAATGTCGTTTGTTATTTTAACTTTTCTCTTAGAGCGGTAAATATGTAACTATGCAATAATTAACAAAGAACGTAAACTTGGCCTTGGCGATTGAGGAATCTTGGTTCTTGGGTTTGGACCGCGTCAAATTAAAACCGGTTACCCACGTTTCGCCATCGATTGCACGAGGCATCTTTAGGGATATTTACTCTGCGAGATTGAAACACTAAATGAGCTCAAAGGCAAGAGTTTATATACCCTTGTCGTGTTCACCAAAGCGTGCCCCTCTTGATGACTGCTTTCCACCTGTGCTGTAGACCGTAATTATTATCTATATTGAAATTATAAGGGTGGTTATGTATTTCAATAGATTCCCGAACTTTTCTTTTATAGAAACCTTGGACGACCCAGAACCTTGCTTAGTTAATGCTTGTATAAGCAAATTATTCAGTCAGCAGTCGCTGAACACCAGCATTGTACCGGTCACAATATTAATGTAAAGGAAATTAAAGTTCTTGCGTCCGTCCAAGGTTTCTATAAAAGAAAAGTTTAGGAATCCACATAAACACCCTAATAATTTTAATCGAGATAATGGTTACGATCTACACCACACACGGAAAGCAGTAATCAGGAGGTACATGTTTTGGTGAACACGAAAAGAGTATATAAACTCTGCCTTGGGATCTTCAGCTCATTCATTGTTCCAATCTCGCAGAGTAAAGATCCCTGATGATGCCTGGTCCAATCAATGGCGAAACGTCGGTAAACGATTTTAATTTAACGCGGTCCAAACCCAAGAACCAAGATTTCTCACTGCAATACATATTAATTAGTCGCCTTTTGTAATGTCGATTTTCTTTTTAAATATATTTTAAATCAATTGACTTAAATTTAGAAACAAACTAACCCTTCTGCCTTTTGCTTTCCTTTGACAAAAATTAAATTTTTAACAAATTAAAAAATTACAACAAATAAACAGCACCTCCTAAACAACGCGGTACTGGCTCCACAGATTACCACCTAAAAATATCTGCCATTTCGGGTATTGAACCCGGGTCTTCTAGGTTAAAGACTTTGTTTTACGCTACAGGGAATTTAAACATCAGTTTTACCTCTTTTCTTTAATTTAAAGCTTTTTAAATATTTTCAGTATAAGTCAAAAACTTAAGTAGAGTTTATGGGTCACTACTCTCTAACATTTTGCTAAAGCAAAACGAAACAGAGCGACTAATTTCCTTCAATAATTTCAAATACAGAATCGTAGTAGCACTCGTTTGTAAGTAATGTGACATTTTAGTTTAAGTTATTCGTTTACTAACAGATATTTGATTATAAAACAATTATTAATTAAATTTTTCTGTTTTTAAAACGACTTTTTATTCTAAAAAAAGTATATCTAACGATCTTAAAGGTTATGAACACCACAGTTAAAACATGTGAGTTATTATATGATTTATTTGTTTTCTGGAAGATTAAATTCAAACAAAATATTATTTGGCATTTATCCAGAATAAAATTTAAAAGTTTATTTAACATTTTAACCAGAGCAGAATAGATTTTCATAATGTATACAAGTTTTAATTTTCATTAAATTTTAAATAAACTTTTTAATTTTATTCTGGAGAAAAGCCAAATAATATTTTGTTTAAATTTAATCTTCCAGAAAACAAATAAAGCATAAAATACTTTATTATATGGCTAAACATTTTTTACTATTCTTTTATATGGTTAAGATACCTAATAGGTGTATCTTGTACTATTTTTTTCAAAAGTAATGTCAAACTCTAAAGTGTCCCTCAGATATTTAATTTTTATTTTAATTTTTTAGTTTTCTAACAATTTTATCAGTAAGTTTTTAGGTAAACTGTTTACCACAATTTTGGTGAACTATTTACCACATTTTTAAGACGCAACCATTGGCCCAGTTCTCGTGTGGCGTCTTGTTAAGATTTTATTTTATTAGATTAAAATAATTTCAACCGAGTGCTAATGAACCTTTGTTTCTAGATTGAAACCTTTATATTGTAAGTAAGTTAATATTAAATATTTCATTATTTTATTTCTTTTAAAGTAATAATAACTTTTATTTTATTCTGTAAGAGCAGAATAGTTCTTCATAATGTATAGAAGTTTTAATTTTCATAAAATGTTAAATAAACTTTTTAATTTTATTCTTGAGGAAAGCCAAATAATATTTTGTTTAAATTTAATCTCCCAGAAAAGAAATAAAGCATAAAATACTTTATTATATGGCTAAATATTTTTACTATTCTTTTATATGGTTAAGATACCTAATAGGTGTATCTTGTTTTTTTTTTCAAAAGTTATGTCAAACTCTAAAGTGTCCCTCAGACATTTCATTTTTATTTTATTTTTTAAGTTTTCTAACAAATTTATTAGTAAATTTTTCGGTAAACTGTTTACCACATTTTTGGTAAACTATTTACCACATTTTTGAGATGCAACCATTGGCCCAGTTCTCGTCTGGCGTCTTGTTAAGATTTTATTTTATTAGATTAAAATAATTTCAACCGAGTGCTAATGAACCTTTGTTTATAGATTGAAACCTTTGTATTGGAAGTAAGTGAATATTAATTATTTTATTATTTTATTTTTTAAAAGTAATAATACCTTTTATTATATTGTGTAAGAGCAGAATAATTCTTCATAATGTATAAAAGTTTTAATTTTCATAAAATGTTAAATAAACTTTTTAATTTTATTCTGGAGAAAAGCCAAATAAAATTTTGTTTAAATTTTATGTGAGTTATTAGTTTTTAATAAATTTTAACAATAAATCAATTGCATTTTGAACCGTAATATACAAGGTGTTTCCTAACTACGGTACAAAACTTAAGGTGGGTGATTTCTTATGTATTTTTATAAAAAAATTCCTTTAAATATATGTCCGGAATATCTTCCTTTTTGAGATACAAAAGTCGGTATTTTTAAATATTTTAAAAACTTTTTAACCGATTTGGATAAAATTTGGTATACTTATTTTACGTAATAAGGCACTTGTAAAGCTCTACCTAAATTAAGACAATAGGGCCCAGTAGCGTCTCAGTGGGCATTACAGCCAATATTATTAAGAAAAAAAGTACGCCACTAAATTTTTATAAAGTTTTTATACATTTTTTAGATATGGCAATAAAAGATGCAACTTTTAGTTCCCTATACTTTCTTTGTATCTCGCTTTTTATCTAAAATTCAAAGTTACAAAAAAAACAATTTTGACCTTGGTATATCTAAAAAAACAACGATAAAATACATACGCTTATTTATTTTGGGGCAAATTGTTTATTTTTATTTTTGCTTTTTATGTCATTTGGTCTATGATGGTAGTTTTTTAAAAGAAATTCAAAAAACTTTAATATTTTTCTCGAAAACAAAGCTAGATACAAAAAAAAACAAAAGACTATAAAGTTGAACTGTTAATTGCTTAATAAGAGAAAATATTCAAACTTCGTAGAAAGTCAGTGACGTACTTTTCTCATAATAAGATTGGCTGTGGTGTACACTGAGACGCCACTGGACCCAATAATCGTATTTTAGGCAAAGCTTTATATGCGCCATATTACATTAAAGAAGTGTCTCATATTTTATCCAAATCGGTTAAGGGGTTCCTAAGATATTTAAAAGATACCCGACTGTTTTTAAGCATTAAAGTAAGTTCAGACATATGTCTTAGGAACTTTTTTTTCATTAAAAGTTATAAAAAAAAGCATCCCTTTAAGTTTCGTACGGTAGTTAGAAAACACCTTGTATATTATTAAAAACAAGTACAGGGTTTTTATTTATATTTTTGCCTCTACTTTTAACTATAAGCAAAAAGGATAGAAAAAAACGTTTCGTATAAAGTTTCATACTCGCTCATATATTATCTTTTGAGCATAAAAAAGAAACAAATGAACATTAAAAACTCACGAAAAATGAAGAAGTAAACTTTTTTAAAATGGGTCTCCCTGTATATTTATGTCCCCATTAAAAAGTTATGGTAATTGTCTAGAAACTGTCCGCAACTCCGATTTCGACGAAATTTGGTATACGGGGGTTTTTGGAGCGCTGATCACGAATCTGAAAGAATTTTTAGTCGGAAACGTTTCGTTTTCGAGATATCCATCATCAAAGTTGATATTTGTACTAATCTTATTTTCACAATATTTTCCCTTCTTTTTGCACAAAATTCATATTATAATACTAAAATGGCACACAATATTTCATTTAACATCAAAAACCCTTTAAAAACATTTTTATTATTAATTATATTAATTCAAAAGCTTTACTTTAAACAAACTCGTGTATGCAACCATAAATACATCTACATATTGTATTTATGGTTGCAGCATTTATGGGTAAATTATTTTCAATTTAATGAAAAAAACGTGTAAAATAAATAAAAAACAGGTTTTTTAAAAGGTGTTTATAAAATATTGTGTGGCAATTTAGTGTTTTATAAAAATTTTTGTGCAAAAAGAAGGCGGAATATAGTGAAAATAAGGTTAGTGTAAATTACTACTTTGATGATGGATATCTCGACAACGAAACGTTTCCGACTAAAAATTCTTTCAGATTCGTGATCAACGCCCCAAAAAACCCCCGTATACCAAATTTCGTCGAAATCGGAGTTGCGGACAGTTTCTAGACAATTACCAAAAAGTATTTTAAAAGCTGTACAAAAATACCACATTTATTACATCTATCTTCAGTAGTTTCGGAAATATGGCCATTTAAATCTGGGTCTATTTTCCAGAGTAGGTATATTAGAAATTATATCTACCATTTTTCAGATTTAAGTTGTCATATTTCGAGAACTAATAAAGATAGATATATCAAATGTGGTATATTTGTAAAAGGCCTTTTTAATGGTGACATAATATACAGGGTGTTCCATTTGAAAACAGTTTAACCCCTTTATTTTTTCTTGAGTTTTTTATGTTCATATGTTTTTTTATGCTTAAAGGATCAATTATTAATGAAATAGTATAAAACTTTTATACAGGACGTTTTTTTTCTATTCTTTTTGCTTATAGTCAAAAGTGGTGGCATAATATAAATAAAAACCTGTACATTAACTTAATCTATTCGCACTAATGTTTAAACCCAAATTTTCATCGTAACCCCCCAAAAAATTAAGAAAAAACTTTTTCGTACCAATATAACTATTATCATAAGAGAAAACTTATTGGCAAAATTACTCGATAGTATAAAAGTTTGTTGCTTGGCCATTTTGTAAATGACACACTGTATTGCTTTTTTAGTTTGTTTTTGTCTTACAAAACCATAATATTGTTTTTCCCAAGCCACCAAGCTTTTTAATCAACGAAAATATTTAATTTACGTGGATTTTTTCATTAAAATTTTAAATTAAAATATCAATAACGCAGATCAAATAGTAAGTTTAAAAAATACTCTTTAGCTAGACTACTTAGCAACTTCTAAGCCTTTTTAAAAAATATTACAGTGCTTGTCTAAAATCGAGACCCTCCTCCTAACTTATGAATTGTTTGGTATATTTTTAAAAATATTTAAATAATTTAGTAAAAAAATTAACCAAATTTTAAGCAAGATATTACAGATATAAATGTCAAACTAACTAAATAGAAAGAGGGGATCATGTTGCAAATTACCTATAATACATCAGTACCTATACTCTCTACAAAATGGCGGTACTTTAAAAATTACCTGAATACCTAATTAGAAGGCCACATTTCCAGAAACTAATGAAGTTAGATATACATAATGTGGAATTTTCTTAAAGATCATTTTAATATTCTTTTAAAAGTGATATAATATACAGGGTTTCGTTTTTAAAAAAATATATACTTTTTGTCCTACCCTGTATAACCCTATATACCATTAAATAGATCTTTAAAAGAGTTATAGGAAAATACCACATTAAGCATGCCTTACACTATTAGTAGGTATTTAGGTAATAAAATTGTCAAAGTACTGCCATTTTGTAGTAAGTAAAGGTATTGACATTATATTTTAGGGTTGTAAAGTATTCATTAGGAGCTTTAAAAGATGTGCCTCAACACCCCTTCCATTAAGGTTTTGTTTTCAAAATGGCGCCCAACCCTCAGTTTACCATTTATATCTGTCATTTCTTATCTAAAATTTGGTTTATGTTGTTTTACTAAAGTCTTTAAATTTTCATAAAAAATAACAAACAATTTAAAAATAGGAGGAGACCTGACTTTAGACAAGAACTATATAAATACCATTTTGCAAACTTTAAACGCTACAAAAGAATTTATTTTTTATAAGTTCTTGATCTAAAATTTACCTTTTGTTTGCATTCATGGCCCACTAGATTTGTAAAGTAAAAATTTTCGAATCTTAGGTATCAGGTAGCAAAAATATACCGTGTGTTCCATTTAAAACAACAAAGTTGTAGGTAAATAGGTCGTACCGAGTTTCGTGTTTGTTTCCCGTATATGAAAATTAATTTTCCATGGATATAACCCAGTAGATATAACAAAAAAAGTTTTTTTTTAATTGACCGGAAAATTGAATTTTCCACTCAATTTTTAAGCGGAAAATGCTATTTTACAGGACTAATTTACTTTCCGGTCCCTAGTTTACTTTCCGGTCTCTCATTTACTTTCCGGTCCCTGATATCAAAAAATCCTGTTAGCCATGACAAAAATTGTCAGAGTTCAATTGTTACTATTTGACAGTTCAAGATATTGTAAAGTAAAGAAAGCATCATTTTGCCAAAATGGAGTCAGACATGGAAAATCCAGATGAAATAATTGAAGCAGCCTTGCCTTATTGTCGTTTAAATATAACACTAAAAATTTACACAGTTTTTTTCCGGTCAATTAAAAAAAATTATGTACGATACTCGACCGGAAATATTTACGGGTCTCCTCAAAACTACAGGACTCGCCTACGGCTCGCCCTGTAAATGTTTTTCGTCGACCCGTAAAATACCATTTTCCGGTCTAGTAACGTAAATAGCTATTTTTTTTTAATTGACTGGAAAATTGAATTTTCCACTCAATTTTTTAAGCGGAAAATGCTATTTTACAGGATTAATTTACTTTCCAGTCCCTAGTTTACTTTCCGGTCTCTCATTTACTTTCCGGTCCCTGATATCAAAAATCCTGTTAGCCATGACAAAAATTGTCAGAGTTCAATTGTTACTATTTGACAGTTCAAGATATTGTAAAGTAAAGAAAGCATCATTTTGCCAAAATGGAGTCAGACATGGAAAATCCAGATGAAATAATTGAAGCAGCCTTGCCTTATTGTCGTTTAAATATAACACTAAAAATTTACACAGTTTTTTCCGGTCAATTAAAAAGAAATACGATACTCGACCGGAAATAATTTTACGGGTCTCCTCAAAACTACAGGACTCGCCTACGGCTCGCCCTGTAAATGTTTTTCGTCGACCCGTAAAATACCATTTTCCGGTCTAGTAACGTAAATAGCTATTTTTTGACACAATTTATTTTTATACTTACTTGCACGAAAATTTTTGAACATTCACTGTTTTTAAAAATAGTTGTACTCTTTTGATATTATCTTTGAAATCATTGTCCAAAGGCTCAGAAAATCTTTGTCCTGGCATTACATTCTCCCAGTTTTCTTCGGTAAAATGTTCCTTATGCCTCTTAAAAACGATTGTTGCCCATTCATCGACAATATCGCTATTTTCTTTATCAGTTTTAGTTCGTTTTTGTCTGTTAACGCGTTTAGTATACTCAAAATACTACATTTACTCATGACTATCAATATCTGAATAAGGTAATTAAAAATGAAATTGCAGTTTAATATGCCACTGTCAAAATGTAGTTAGCACGAAATACTGACGGTTTTAAATTAGTTCTTAAAGTACTTTAAATGATTCCTTGATAGTAAGAATTTCTCTTTCGTTTGCGGTAGCTGGTTTGAACTGACTGTTATGAGTTCTTCAACAGACAGGGTACAAAAAGGCGCTTATTAGAATACAAAATATCCGAAGTGCATCGAACTCTCCTTTATACTTTCCTTTATACGTTTTTCACACGAATTTTACGTAGTAGTTTCCTTAATGAGGTGTTGAGTTTATAAATGATTTTCCATTGTTGTGCCTAAATAATATCGACACATTCTCAAAGCATTTTACCTTGAAGTGTTGGTTCTTAGAATTAATTCGTTTTTTCTTGTCCATACGTGGCAATTTGGCGAGGACTAAACAGACCGGTTTTTTAACATACACCGGGTCTATCATCAATTTTAGGCGTTCAACTAATTATAACCGCGGTAATAATTGGTGACTACTTTGACGTATAATGCATTGTTTAAACGTCAACATAACCGATTGGTAAATACCGTTATAGAATTGGTTCTTCGCCTAAAATTGATGTACTATAGTTATACATTTTATAAATTGACATTATTCCCTTAAACTTCGATTATCATACAAAATAAATAAAATCCATCAGTTTGTTGAGATATTTTGTCGTGTTTGAATTTTTTGTTTATAAAAAATGTAATATTATAAATAATAAAGGTACGTTTCTCTTAAGTAAAATTCCAAGTTTTTGACATGCCTTGTATATAACTGCAAAAAATTAATGTCTGATTATTACATCTTGAGTTTAAGATCATGCAGAACTTTATATAGAAAATAACCGTTTTTCATTAAAAAAAGCTTTTTGTATCGTGCGAACTTAAGTAAACAAGCTGTATAATATAATAAAAGTTTAAGGGATCATGTAGGTACTTTATTTATTCTAGAAATGTGTTGTTTTTTTCCTAAAACGCACAGTATTAGTTAACTTTTTTTTTATAATATGTCGTTAAAAATTTATTTAGTTTTTATTTGTTTTTTGTATTTAAAGATTTCAAAAGAAATAGTTTTTACCTCAATGCAAATTTTTATATTACTATAATTAAATCTTTTTAATAAAATTTATTTAACCCACACAAAAAATATCAGGTCACTAACCTCTAACTTATATCGTCGAAATTAAAATAATCTTTTTCTTGCATGCTATTGCACTGCAAAATCAATATAGTTAGGCTACGGCTACGACACCAAGCGTCTGCGGCTAGCGAAAAGCGAAAAATGTGAGAACGCTGTCTTTAACCTTTATGGTAGCATAAAAAAATATATTTTTAAATCAGGCGGTCGCAATATAGGTACATGAGCAAAAAAGCCCTGACGCTGCCGCTCGAACCGAACAAATGCTATCCGGGAAACGTTTCCTAATGTATACAGGGTGTCCGCTAATTAATGGTATACAGAAACCACAGATACCTCGTGTTAAAATATGAAGAATAAACGTCACATACCTATATCCAAAAGTAGATAATAAGGAAGATACACGGTGTCAAAGTGAAGAATTTTTTTTTATTTTGATAGCTTTTAATACGTTTAATAGTTATTTATTAGATAAGTGAGTTATATTACAATATAAGTCACGCAAAAAGTTTAACTCTCAAGCCCGAAGGGCGAGAGAGGTAATTATCTTAAGTGACTTATATGTAATAACGTGTGTAATACAAAATTTTATCCAACACTTTCGTATAAATCGTTTTTAATATTGAAAATAATTTGAAAACGTCATCCATTATTTGTTACTTGTCATTGTCAACACCAGCAACAAAATTTTTGTATTGTCTATAATTCACTAGTGAGATAAAGGGTACTTTAGCTCACTAGTGACTTATATGTACACTTTATATCCTCAAAATCTGATCAATTATGTAGATATTATATGTAAGTGTTGGATAAAATGTTTTAATAAATCTAGGGTTTTTTTGACATGAGCTATTTAGATCTGATATTAATTTTTATGTGTAGACTACAGAGAGCTAACTACACTATTTAAATTTTTCTAAAAGGTGCTAACTTTTTGTGCTACACTGTATGTACCATGTAAGTAAACCAATTGGTTTCTACAAATGGTTTCTACATAAAAAAGGTATACTTTTTAAGAATGGCTCTAAGCAGCCGTTTTCAAGATATTTGAGGTAAAGTGCTTTTGTGCAACCAGAGGCGCATTTACATATTTGCCGCCCGTGGGCTATTATTTTCGCGCCGCTCCTATTGATATTCTTTTTCCTTGAAAAAATAATTTTGAAGGGCAAAAAAATAAAAACATTATTTTTAACTACTAAATCTGCCACCCCTAAAAACGCCTGCCGCCCCCTAAAAATCGCCGTCCTAGGCTTCAGCCTACGCAGCCTTTTGATAAATACGCCACTGAGTTCAACAAAAATGCCTTCAAAAACGGCGTAATAGTCATACCTACAACTGCCTCATGGTATACGAATGATTTAAAGTATTCTTCCATATATTTTTTGGTTGCACTAAAACCAACGACAATTATGATAAACATTACAGTATGCACAAGAGGTGTAGCATTACCAGCCTTTAATTGTTAAGTAATGATTTTTATTATTGATAGTAAAAAATTAAATAACTTTTTTTTTAAATTTAAATATTTAAATTTCAATAATTATACAAAATTACTAGAAATTATACTAAATCCAGACATATAAAGAAACCTGATTTATGTTATTTTATAGCTATAATGATAAAGCACATTTGTTTGAATCATATATATATTTTGTTAATACTTGGCGTTTGTGTTATATTATTTATTTCTCCTAATAAATTATTACAATTTAGATATTTACTTATACTTTGTTGTATATAACTTAAAGATATTGATTTTATTGCTATCATTTGTTATTAGGTATACACCGCATATTTAAAGTCTTCCACAAATTCGATTACAATTTGGGTAATGTACTTAAAAAATAAGTAAGATTAACCATAAACTTCAAAAAGGAATTGTAAAAGAATTTATGTAGAGTGAGGATTTTAAAAGTGTTCCGCTCCTCTTAATTTTTGAACGAAGCAAGATATCAAAGTCGGATAAAATTTTGGTAAAAAGGTGTCACTTACACTACTTTTTGACATTAAAATTTTTATGGTCATGAGGTCTAGTGCCAAGGGGAGTTTTTAACTTTTTATTTTCAATAGAAAGTGGGGTCATGTAGCACCTCGTTTTAAAGGTCCTTTCATTATCTGCTCAACGCCAGTTTGCTTTTAAAAATTGGCCGATCCATTCTAGATATAGCAAATTTATGCCAAATTTCAAACGCTTGTAAGTGTAAAACGGTGGATCCGATTTTTTACAATAAAACAGTGTTAAGTAGAAAATTAAAGGGCTATATTTGCAAATATAAATTAAAAGAAAGAACACTTTTTATTGTAATAATTTATATTTTAGATAATTAAAAAAAAAACATATAAAAACACGTGTACAACAGAAAAGTTTATGATACTCTGATACTTGATAAATGTATATAACCATAAAATGTACAAAAAAAGCGTTTAATGTAAAAGCAAAAGGTTTTGTAATTCTTATAATTTTTTTGGAAATTGGAAATCTTTTTAAGAGGCGAAGGCCATCACTTCTAATAGTGTCTCTAAAATGTTCCTCACATATGTTTAAACTTTTAGGTAAAACTTTATTTTCTAATTCTAAAGCTCGAATTTATATATTTCTATACTCTGGATCGCTGGGCAACCTTAAACAAGTTTAAATATTCGATGATTGTAAGCTGTTGAAAACATTAAAAATACATCAAGTGACGCCCCTGAATAAAATGTCCCAATTTACTTGTGAAAAGTAAGGTCCGTAAATGAGTACCCATATTCACTTCTAATCATCAGAAAACACCAAAAACGCCTTATTTAATCACTTTTGACTTGCAAAATTCACTAGCGTAGCGAGGTGGGATGCTTCGCCCCGGGTCCCAGTTAGAAGAGGCCCCAAAAATGGTGTATGTATAGAAAAGAAGGTATAAGTTTTTGCGTTGTCAACTTTATTTGACTAAGAAAAATTCGAAAATGGGCCCTCGACCACACAAACTATATAATATATTGAAAAAGGCCCCGTTTGGAGGTAAGGACATTTTTTGCTCTCATTTTTTTACCAAGGAAACATTAATTTACTAAGATAGTATGGGCCCCGATACCTCTAGCTACGCCACTGGCCTTATTGTCAAATAAAATCAACAGAAACGACAAAGAGGGCGTCACTCCCAAGCGTCACGAAGAGTTCATTCATGTTTAGTTAACGATAGAGTAAAATCTCCTGGGCGGCGTTGCCGGGCTTGACAAATAACCACACATTTTCAGAATTTAGCTTTAAAAAAATAATTACTAATATTTTTAAACATATTTAATTTATTTTCATATCTAAAATGATAAAAATATATTTATTGTTTATTTAAAAAGTTATATTACGAAATCGTTTATTATAAGCTTATCAATAATTACTTGCGGTTAGTAAGTTTAGAGTGGCAAAATAAATTTGGCAAACAGCATTTTAGCGCTTTTACTGTAATGTATTGATGACAACAGCTCAAACGCAAACAAACCTGGTCCATTTGTCGTTGACTAAAACACTTAAATGCAAATATCTCGAAAACGGTTGCTCGGAGCCATTCTTACAAGGTATACCGTTTTTTGTGTAGAAAACATAGGGAAGTTTACTGGTTTACTTAGATGGTACATAAAGAGTGGTACAAAAGTTGGCACGTTTTAAGGAAATTTAAATAGTGTAGCCAGCCTAGCAAACACATAAAACTGTATATTAGATATAAGATATTTTATATTAAACATTTCATTTCTTACAAAGGTTTGCCATTGCACTACAAATTAGGTTAAATCGTTGTATTTTGGCGTATTTATACAGTAAGGGTCAAAGGTCTGAAATAAATTTGATTAAAATTGAACAAATGATTTTTAGTAAAACGCTCGGACACGTTAATTTTTGTTTTTAGATGCCTGTTTTTGAACATAACAGCCAAGCATACAGGGTGACGCAAGTAGTAGTTACATACCACTATCTCTACATTCAACAGCAAAAGTATGAGTAGCTTTCGGATCCTCACTTTTAAAAAACCCGTATACCGAAATTTGTTTTAAAAAATTTAAAGACAATTTAAATATTTAAAAATACCTGAAATAAAATTAAAGTTTTGACACCCTGAATCTCGCGAACGATTAACTTTTCAACTAAGGTAAATTGCATTAGATCATTGTATTTTGACCTAAGGGGTATATGATAGCATTTTATACAGACCTTCTAAAGATACCCTGTATATAAAAAGAGTACCTTTTATTATTAATGTGGCAAAAACAAATTTACTCTCTTCTAACAAATAATTATTAAGTAACGCCTATGTATTTTAATGTTAAAATTGTATGCAAAATTTGACTTTTACCAAATTTTTTTATATACACGATATTCGACCTCGGTGCTTTTAATTGAGTTTCTCTATGTAAAACACTAGAAGGAAAGGATAAGACAAAGAACACCTGCATTAAAACCTTTCCTGACACGTTGGCGCGTTAGGCCCGTTTTAACGTTTTCTTTTTCCGCATTGGCAAAACTTGTAAGTTTTAAAGAAGCACAACGTGTATTTTTTCCAATTATAATAAAATAAAAAGGCAGAAGGGAAGGTAATGGATAGTTAAAAAAATAATAATAAATAAATACATATAATGATATTGGAGACGGCGAAAAAATCTGGGTAAAAATTGGGACTTAAACAGAGTTGCTTTTTATACATTTTTAAAAAAATACAGGGTGTCTATATTTTGATCCGTTTCGACCGTCAATAACTTAAGGACAAATAAAGTTAACAAAATGCGGATAAACTTAAAGTTTTTTATTAAATCTTCAACATTTGATTGTGACATTTATACTTTTGGCACTTTATATTGATAATAAATACTTAGTAAGTAACTCTGATTACTGACTTTTTAAACTAAAGTAATACATTTTTTTTCAGGTGTTTTTCTCAATTAATAGTGCCCAAAGTATAATTATCACAAAAACAAAATGGCCATTTTCCAATACTTTGATATAACCAGAACATTATGTATGTTTTTCTACAAGCTTAAAATTAAATCTTTTTTTTTAATGTAACATAGGCTTTAGATCTGTTAGTAATGGATTTTTTGATCTGAAGAAAAAAATAAAAGGTGACAGAAATTAAATACGACAACAATGCTCTATTGACAATATTAACAAAAGTTTTTTTAAAGTAATCGAACAATACTGTAACTATTATTTTGTGAATAACATACCGGGTGGTTCGTCACCGAGCGGAACATAGGAAATACCATTTAAATTTTAAGGGGTTATTTATTGGATGGTACATTTTACATAAAAAATTTAAGATAACTTTTTAAAGAGACCAATATAACAAAATCCCGTGCCAAGTTTTAAAACATTTTTAAAAGCGAATTTTGAATTATTTAGTTTAATGTGATTGCGAAATTACCAAATTTTTGGTTCAGGTAAAACCAAACAGGCACCTATAAAATGAATGTTGTCACTGACATGAAAAAACTGTCAATAGATTAGTGCCAGTCAGTATTTGAAAGATAATTAGGTTTGCACTAAATTAAAAAATCGGCAATTTTATATTTGGGTTAACGGAATCTCAAAAGTAAATGACGAAGGTCCTCATCTGGAAAACTTTATTTGTTTTAAAGTTATTCAGGATCGAAATAGGTCAAAATATAGTCGAATATCCTGTATTAAAGTATTTATAAATATTAGTCCCGGTAATTTGTGTGCCGATAGAAATTGATATATTTAAAACAAGACTTTAAAAACCCTCCAAAAAAAAAACAAAGCTCTCCAACTAGATCGTTACCGATTATTAGAGGAGGCATGGTTATAGGATTTGTTATCTTTAAATCATTTAGGCAAAAAACACCCCCTTATATTTACAGGGTTTTCATTTATATTCTGCCACCTACTTTTAACTATAACTAAGAAGGATCAAAAAAATATACTGTTCGATACTTTTTCATCTATTATGTTAGAACCATAAAAGAAGAAACAAATAAACATCAAAAACTTAAGAAAAATAAAGAACTTAATTTTTTAAAATAAAACACCTTATATATTATGTCACCAATAATAAGGTCTTTTAAAATGCTTTACAAAAATACCACACTTGATATATTCATCTTTACTAGTTTCAGAAATATGGCCATTTAAATCCAGGTATAATTTCCATTATATCAGTCTCACCTTAGTGCCGTAGGTAGGTATGTATAAAACCATTAAAGATAGATGTATTAACTGTGATAATTTTGTATAGCTTTTTAAAAGACCTTTTAATGGTAGCAGGGTGTTCCATGAAAAAAAAAGAATCTTTTTAAATTTTTTCAGTTTTTAAATTGTATTTATTTGTTATTTTTTGGTTTTTATACTCAAAAGATAATAGATGAGAAAGTATAAACATTTCATACAGGACGTTTTTTTTATTCTTCTTGGTTATAGTAAAAAGTTAGTGGCAAAATATAAATAAAACCCCGTACTTAGGGGTTTGTAAACATCCGATATAGCAGAAACGTTTAAAGCAAATCAATGAATAAAATTTAAATAAAAGCACTTACGCATATTGCACACTTTCTTTTTCCCACCATCTTACAACTTTCTTCTTTAGATGACTCAGGTTACGTTTCTTTGAAGCTGTAGGCTTTTTTGATGATAGTTTACTTGCATTTCCTAGTTGTTTTGTTGGATCAAGCTATAATTTTTTATTGGTTATGTTTAATGTAAAATTTCAAAGTTAATTAGGTAGACATACAGGTAGACATACAGGGTGTCCGGGAATATGTGGGCAATCTCTCGGATTCAGGTTGACCACATTAAAATAATATGACAACTTTCTATAAAGTTTTTCGCAAGCCCCTCTTTACTAAGATGCCCTTAAAGGACGCCGCGGAAAATTGTTTTTTCTGAAATAAATTTTATACTACTTGGTATTATGAATTAACTGTTTAATATGTCAAATATTGCTAAGGGCTCATTAACATGGTACCCCTTTAAAAATTTGCATTTATTAGGAAGCCAGGGAGCGACTTACCCTCACACAATGTTGCTTATTATTTTTACACCCTGTATATTAAAAAAATAAAAGTAGTAATTTTGGATAGCTTAAACTCTAAGCTTAAAAAAACTCTTGTTTAATATCGATGAATTGAAGCGTTTTCAACCAAAACAAGTTTGTGCTGTGGAGACATCTAAAAACATTGGGTTATTTTGTTGCACTTAACACTAAAAACTTTTCAGGATTTTTTTAATTTCACGACAATAAAAAATTAAAGTTGCAGCTTTAAAGAAAGTTCCATAATATTCGAAAATTATAGCTAGAGAATGCAGAGGGGGAGCCCTATGCATGCTCTAGTAAACTAATATTGTATACGAAGCTAAATGACCAAAACTAAATTTAAATAATAATTTTTGTTCTGTGATCATAAACCTATACCTACCTACCACTGATCTCGATGGATGCCAATGTTATTACCTATGCGAAACAAAAGTTACATTTCATGGGCGAAAAAACAGGTTTGGCAAATTGAGGGTGAACGCGCCTGGCGCCAAACAGACTATCCGCTTTATCGGAAAGAATTTGTCGACGGCGTCCTGGTTTTCTGTTCGGAGTACGGTAGCTAATGAGCGTCACGGTCAGACCGCGGACGGAGGGTACGGGGTGCCGGTGTTTGTATTTTGCCACGGCTTTTAAGTGCGCATGTTCGTCCACCCTCGATTTTTTTACTGCGCGAGGTTGTAAAACTCCGTTAACTGCTTCGTGTCAACTTCAAATTGTCATATAAGTAGAACTAAATTTAACTAACTAGAACTGACCAACCTGTTTATTTCTGGTCGGTTAAAGCTAGTTCTGGTTTCCCAACGTCCGTCTAAGTGCTTTGTCACGTATTTTGCTATAGAAAATTTAAAAGAAAAGCAAGAAAATTGGTGTTTTATTGTTTCGACCGGTCATAAGTTCACGAGCACAAAACGGAAAATTTTTGATTTTGTTGTTTAGTGACTCAGCTTTGTTCACAACGCGTTATGTGCATTATTTTTGCTTAGTGAGTGATTTTGTTTTCAGTTTGGCGTAACATATACGAGTCTTTCTAAAAGGCGCAGAAAAATGCTACCCCAAAGTCCTCAACCTAAAGTATGACGATCTAACCAAACTAACCTTGATTTAAAAGTGGATGATTTCGGAGGTACATGCTGATAAAAATTAATCTGATCTTAGTTTTTATAAATAATTTTGGTAATATTAGGTGTATTGTCACTATATTCATCTGAATAAGGTTTTACAAGGTAAACTTTTTAGAATCTTTCATTAATTTTATTGCACAAATTAGGAACTAAATAAGATTAGCATTTTATTCTAAAGCACTCTGTATAGCTTAGATCTGACCATACAGAAAGTACATTTTTTGAATGCAGATATTTTAAAAACAGCTGTATAAATTAACTAATACTATGTATACTTTTTTCAAATAAAATAAGTTAAAAATAGGATTTTATCATAACTACAGCCTCAGGAATTTGTTGCGCTCTATTTAGAGATACCCTAATAGTTCTTACTTCAAAGCCTGTGAGATGCCTTGTTTTTGGATTCTTGGTTACTGCTTTCTGACTGACCTGAAGCCCTCTTTTCCTGATCCAGCCGTTCTGGTTCTTGAAATCCCACAACCATTTTGAGATAATAGTTTACTTAAAATAACTGATAATTTATTTAAAAGCAACTAATAATTTTTAACAAAAAACTTAAAGCAATTAATTTTGACAAGTATAATTTGACAGACAATTTGGGTTATAAATTATACGAATAATTATTATAAAAGCATGACTTTTTAAAATAAATTTTGTGTAACACTTACAGGTTATTATAGTAATGGAGCCCACGACGCTAATTAGGGATTTATTCAAGCGTTATAGAGACCGATTGGGTTACAAAGCTTAGATGCTAAGAACAAAAAATGTTATATAATGTATACCTTTTTAATAATCCTGAAAGCGGCTATAGATTTTTAAACATGTCAAAAAACTGTTATTATTTATATATTTTCATTAATGTATATTTTCTTCAAAATAGGATAAAAATAGCCACGCTCAAAAATGTCAAAATGCCTTTTTTTACAACTTTTTAGCCCTCCGCTTTCTTTAAATCAATCTCAAATTGTCAGATTAGTTGAAATATACATTTTTAGCATGTAATTAACTCAACCTATCTTAATCTGAAGCGCTCGAAAATTTCTGAAAGATATACAGGCTGTCCGGAAAGGTAAGGTAAAAAATTATACGGTTGATAGAGTAAGCCAAAATAATATCAGTACTTTATATAAAAAAAAGTTCTATCGCCCTTCCTTAGGGAGTTATTGACCTTCAAAGTAAGTTCATAAAGGTAATAGTTCGATATAGCGGCTTTCGCTATTATAAGAGATTTTCGAAAAATTCTCTTTCAGGGCGTTTCTATAGGTCGATTATGACACAAATCTGTGTGCGCGTTTTCCAAAATCCATTTCTATAATTTATTATTAATAAAAACATATTTACGGGACGGTGAGTGAACAGGGGTGCTGGGTGGGGACAAAACAGTATAAATCCAACGTCAAACATAAGAAAACATTAATACACTGCACTCGGGGCACATGAAAAATGTAAATTACTTTTGAAAAGTATTAAATTTTTCGAAAAACTATCCCACACATAGGAGATATCTCGTCCGCCATTAATTAAAGAAGGAAAATTCATTTTGGTCAGCTGATAACATGAAGTTCGTCATTATGAAAATGACAGTCTTGATAGAAGCAGCGTTGCCAAACTTCTTATGAAGAATTAACACCAAGCTTATTTCGGGGATTATCCACCATTTCCATGAGAAATAATGGTATTTTTTGTAGAAATGCCTCGTTCTTTATGTATAGGTATTTTCCTTTTTTCTCTACAAATTATAATAGGAAGAAAGAATAACTTAATTTTTCATATGAATTTTGTCCTGTATCTTCCTTTTTTTTTAAGCTATTGACACTTTCTCACTTTATTTGGCAATATCGTAAAGACATTTACAGTTCTATTGGAAACTCTTCTTTTATGCAGTGACAGCCATGGCGGGATTGTTGTACTATTATTTTTGGGCGTTTAATGTAGGATTTCTACTGTTTCGTCTCCACCTAGCACCCCTGTTCACTCCACCGTCCCGTAATATGTTTTTATTAATAATAAATTATAGAAATGAATTTTGGAAAACGCGCCAAAGATTTGTGTCATAATCGACCTATAGAAACGTCCTGAAAAAGAATTTTTCAAAAATCTCTTATAATAGCGAAAACCGCTATATCGAACTATTACCTTTAAAAAAATGTATTTCATTTATAACTTTTGAACGGTTACCACAATTATAATGATATTTGGGTATTTAAGTTAACTTAAGTCAATTCTTTTTTCCATAGGCAAATGATTGCGCAGTAAGTCATAATTATACAGGGTGAGACGAATTTTTTGTCGTTTATTTTATTGAGAGGTGAAAAATTTGACAATTTAGTTTTACCGTTTAATTCCTTTATAATTTTTGTACATAAAAGGTCTATCTTATTTAAATCGATATCTTGGACCGTTCTTTGTAAAATCGCATTTTAAAAACCAGATATACCCCTATTTTGTATGTAATAAAAGAAAACATTTTTTGAGGAAATTATTAACATGTGGTAAAAATATTTAAAAATGGTGTTTAAAAGCCTTTTAAACTTTATAATACAAATAAAGACTGTTTTTTATAATTTTACCATTTTATTTTAAATTTTTTTATTACATACAAAATGAGGGTATGTCTGGATTTAAAATGCGATTTTATGAAAAACGGTCTAAGATATTGAATTAAATAGGACATACCTTTTTTGTACAAAAATAATAAAGAAATTAAATCAAAATGTCAAATTTCTCACCTCTGTAAAAAATGCATACAATAACCAAAAAAATCGTCTTACCCTGTATATTCTTATATATTCGCATCATTTGCCTATGGAAAAAGCATTGGTATGAGTTAATTTAAATGCCCAAAAATCATTATTATTGTGGCAACCTTTAAAAGTTATAAATGAATTACATTTTCTTATTCTAAGTCCCTAATAAAGTGCGATAGAACTTTTTTTTATATGAAGTACTAACAATATTTTGATAACTGTATTACCCCTATTATTTTTGACCTCACCTTTTCGTACACCCTGTTTTTTTTAACGATCGGCCCTGTATACTGGGCTCATATTTGCTGAAAGTACTTAACCAGGTTTGTTATGTATTAAAAAACCGGTTTTAAACTGTTAACATAAAGCAATTCTAAAGAAATCCTACCTATAAACGAAGAAGTCTGGATATTACGCTTTCTGTCAATAGTTTGACACATTGTGTTAAAATTCATTGCATTGTTTTTACGAGTTTCTCTTCTTTCTAAATATTCCGCAAATTTATTTGAAAATAAAACTTTATATTTTCTTATAAACATGAAATTAAACGTTATCAAGGTTTTCTTTTCACCTAAAGAATCTAAGTTTTAAATTAATAAAGAAACTTTATAATCAGGACACCTTAAGATAAAACAGTTTTCTCTTTTTATTCTTATATTTATAAAAAAATTACATTAAACCTTTTTTTTACTACAGTGAGAATTTTAGCATAGATTTTTAAATTATCTGTAACAATGACTAATTAATATAACTACAAAAAATTAAATACGTTGTAATAACCTTAATTTGTTCTTTACGCCAAAATCAATAAGATAGCTATTTTAACTTAGCCCAAAATAAAAAGAAAATTACCTGCTACAATATAGGAGTAAAATACGTAGTAAACATAAAGTAATAGGATTATTTTGTACACTTTATGCCAGAAAATTTAAATAAAAGAGAAGTCTTGTGTTAAAATATTTTAAAGCTCCTGACGAGTACTTTATACTGACTTTATATTCTAGAATATAAAGACAATACCTTCACCTACTACAAAATTGCGATACTTTAAAAATTAATTATCTAAATACGTGATTTGAAGGGTTATATTTCCGAAACTAATAAAGTTAGATTTATTTTTCTCTAAGGCTTTTAAAAGATCTTTTTACCGGTGATATAATTTACTGGGTGATTTATTTAAAAAATATGTTTTCTTTGACCTGCTTTGTAAATTTTAACCAGTATCAACATAAAAAAAAGATTTGAAAAATATCACATTATGTACATCTAATTTTATTACTTTCGAAAATATGACCCTTCAAATCAGGTTATTAGGTAATTTTTAAAGTATCGCCATTTTGTATTAGGTAAAGTTATTTACTTTTATATTCTACGGTTATAAAGTACTCGTCAGAAGCTTTTGAGTGATGTGCCACAAGATACCCCTTTCTATTTATGTTTTCCCATGATGACGCCCAATAGCCATTTAAAAATTTACTTATATCTATTAATTTGACTCTAAATAATAAATATATGCATTAATTTTATATCCCAAGTTTTATTTTTTTAAATTAATCCTTCCAAAAATAAAAAGGGGGGACATTTAAAAAATGTTAATGAAAACTTAGATCGTAGAAATAAGGTAATTTAAAATGTTATTAGAAAAATACCAAATTATTTCATTAAAGCTTTTATTTAAAACGTATTAAGGCACTTACTACACACAAGTTGTCAATTGTAGAAATTCCTGATGAATTGGATCGACCTCTTCAATATTGTTTTCTAAAAATACAGTTTATACAAGTATAACAAATTCACCATCGCCCATATCTCAATACATACCGGATATCAACGAATTTATTAGACAAGCCATACTTCCTGGAGTATTTGACATATCAAAATGACACACCGTATATGTAAATGGTATTAAAAGAGGGGAGTTTTTACATACTTTTCATTACCCAGTTACTTTCGGTTTAACCGAAACTGTGTCATTTTTAATTGAAAATAGCCCTTATATTTTATTATTTTTGGATTTCTAAGACAATTTAAAAAAGTTTTTATGCCTACTTAATCTTTTGACGTGACAACGTCTTATAATTTGATCGACCTGGCTGCACGCACCAAAAAACATAACTCATGATCGCACGTTCCGATTTAAGTGCTTAAAGTGCAAGCAAGAACGAGGAACAAGCGACAAAAGCACAATCTCCGTGTTCGGCAGCGTTCGACATCTGTTTCTCTCCCACTTGAGTGAGCGTGCAGCGAAAAGTGAATGTAGTGTCAATTGTTTATAGCAACGATAATTGCGGCGATAAATGTAATGACCGATGAACCGATTTTTTTATAGCCAATTTTAATATTGAATTTAAGTGGCCATAATTGAGCTCAAACTAATCTTAAGACCCTGGGTAATGTTAGAAAAATTCAATCGCCAAGTTTAAGTGACTAGCATGAAAGATAGAAATAACACAAGTAGGCAAAGTGACATTTCCGTGTCTAACTATTATATTTCAAGTTGCAACCCTTTTTCGACAAGCACTATTCGAAAGTAAGATTTTTAAAAGAATCTAAAGAAATCATTTCTTGGCAATCCTAATAAAAATAAGAACATAAAATAGATCATCGTCACCTAGATGGAATATTACAAATGGCTTTCAAAAAATCCAGTAGGCGAAAAAAACTTTTCAAAACGTTAAATTCCTATTAAGAATTGCCTTAGGAGTCCAACAATGGTAAAATATACAGACTGTTCCATTTAATAGTTCAAAGCTGGAGTCATTTCCGGTTAAACCGAAAGTAACCAAAAATTAAAAATGCGCGAAACCTCTCCTCTTGATACCATTTACCTACACTAAGTCTTATTTTAATATGGCTTATACTCTAGGAGTTATGGCTTCTCTAGATTCTTGTGTGACACATACGGTGTACATACATTTTGAACCTAGTAAAGCTTCTAAGATTTTTTTTGCAAGACATTCATTTTTACCTAATTAAAAAAAAACTAGTCTTATTTGTAAATGTAATTATTATTTCTTTTTGTATTTTGTTTTGCGTTATAAAAGTAAAAGTTACCTATCTGTTTAATTTTCACTTCCATTATCCACTGAACTCTTACTTTACTGTTTAAGGGTCCCCAGTCTTTTAGGGGTAGTATGGAAGCAATAAAAATGTCTCGGGACGGTTAGAAGGTTGTAAACCATAGGCGCACCAGTCTCTGTAGCAAAGAACAGGTAGAAATACACCGAATTGCGTTAAATAAGGATTATAAATTTTATATATATTTTAGCATCTTTCCGTATGTGCAACTGAGTGGTTATAAATTGTTAGAGTATTGTTTAAAGTATTACAGCATTGTAAAATGGCTTCTCCGCAGAAACGCGCATGTCTCGGCCATTTAACTGAAAAGCAGATTGTTAAAAACGTATTCGATTATATGTATTAGAAATGATCAAAACTCTAATTCACAGTGTGGACGGTTGTGTTCAAAAATGTGCGTTGATGACTGGGGTGGAAAAAGCGACAATTTACAGAATTTTAAACAAGAAAAAGAGGGGAGGTATAATTCCATTCACAAAAAGCAGATGGGCACAGAGTGAAAAGATGAAGTAGCCAGAAATAATACTACGTTTAAACTAGTAGATATAAAAACAACTATTTCTAAATTGCCATATCTAATGCTTCCCAGAAAACTGGAAAAAATGTGTCGAACATGTATTAGAAGTAGAAAATAAAATGTGGTCTTTGGATATAATAGTAGATAACTGTTGAACCTCTAATTATATACAAGTAGACTCATATATGACTCAAGTATGATGATAGTATGTCAGATATGGAAAGAATGTGAATAACTAGATGTAGATTATGTAGCATATTTAATTAGGTATAGATTATATTTTAAATAATTATTTTTGACTATGCATTTTTAATGTGTATTATCAAAATGGTTATTATTAACTATAATTATACTAACTGTACAATATTGATATACTGATAAATTTAAAATAATTTTTTACACATATAAAGAAACAAGATTTTCATTTACCTAAACTGTTTAAAAGGGTAAGTTCCCAAAATAAACTCAAGCGCACCGCCACTGTCAAGTTTTTATCACATTATTCCACGTAAATACAGGTAAACATCTGTTATTCTTTGTATTTGACCCAAGAGTTGACGAATATTAGAACAGGAGTCTGCCGGCCTAAAATTATAATGCCTTATCAGTACATTACAGGTAGAATTGAAGAAAAATATTTATACTCGGACTAACATAGAAGCGAATTGCCATAAAATTAAATGATTTATTATCTCTCTTGCAACGAAGCAAGGGTATAAATA